>JAQIFY010003293.1:0-12667 GCA_028533085.1 Varecia variegata | reverse complement strand
GTTGGTAAAAACTGTTTTCCTCACTTTCCTGTTAGCAGTTGGTACTAGCTGCTCTCCGGTAATGGGACACTGGTTATCAGTATCTTCTGTTATCTGGAATTACTGACAAGGGGTGGGGGTGGGGTGGCTGCTCTTGTCAGTTCTTAAACCTCTGGGTTTGTGTTGAATCAGAGAATGTTTTGAGCTAGCAGCAACCTTCCTGTGCTCATTTAACAGCTGAGGAAGTGAGACTCACAAGCTTGAAGTTTCTGGCTTCAAGTCACTCACGCAGCTGTGGGTATAGACATGTGCCTTGAACTTGGGACGTCCGACTGTTGCCCTGCCAGGAGAGGCACCGGAGGGGTTGTGGGGGAATCTGGCAGGCCTCTACAGGCCCTTTCCTCAGGGAATTGTGTAATTTTGGCCTCCTTCCAGTTATCTGAAATATCCAGTTATGCAAAATAGGAGTCTAATGGGAATGGAAGTGCCTCTTTCCTCTCAGCTGCCTTCCACATCCCCTGTGGATGCTTCCTGGGCTTCCATTTCCTCCATGAAGGCAAATGTCCACCCGGAGCAAGTCATGCCACAGAGAGTCCTGTCTGACCATTTTGTTTTAAATTGAATTCAGTTGGTACTCTGCCTTGTTTCCTTTGACTCTCTAGTGTTTTTAGACTAAAAATAGCTGGATAAAAGTATATCTCATTCTGATATGTCTGTATGATCATCTGACCCATCTTCTAGAGAATCTGCTTTTGGACAGTAGTGAGTGTATAGTGTATCGCAGTGTTCTAGAGATAGAACTACTTTAATGTGTCTCCTGAATACACATTAAATTTGGGAAGCACCAGATTCATTTACTTCAGAGTGTCCCCAGGAGTTTCAGATCACCTTCTTTCATTTGATCAGCACAGAAACCATTGACTTAACTACCCTTTCTCTGTTTTTGCAGGTCTCTCTACTCTTCCAGTCTCTGGTGGCCTAGTGGGAGTGTATGATGGAGAGACTCTGGTGTTTGAGGAGAGCAGCTGGTTCATAATTAACATGATTAAACTCATTTGGCGCTATGGATTTCAGTCCTTCCGAATGCACATGTGGGTAGAGGATGTGTTAGGGAAGTTCATGAGGTAATTTTTCCCTTCCATTTAACCTAAGACCTTTTAGTTTGATGAACTTTAGGAATTATAATTTCTTTGAACAGTTCTACCTATGTGCAAGGTCCGTTTGTAAGATTGCTAGGCAAAATGTTTTGTAGAAAATATGCAGACCATTTATCCACTCAGAAATTGAAAGGGTAGTTTAGTTTTGCTTTGACATATATTTTGCAAATGCCTTTTTAGTGTTGCCAGACACTCTTAGATGCTTTATAAATGTTAAGTGCTTGAATTCTCATGACACCTTTCTCAGGTAGGTAGTCTTCTTAGCTTCTCTGCACAGATGTGGAAGGTGGCATCATAGAGTGGTTTTAAGTGTGCAAGTTCACCCACCTAGTCAGTGGTGGAACTGGAGTTCCTACCCAGGCATTCTGGCTCTAGAGTCCTTACTCTTAATCCCTGCACTGAGTTGGTGTTGTGTAGATGAATGAGATAATGTGTACAAGAGCTTGTAGAAAGGATCAAAAAACTTTAATGGGCTTTAATAATGACATGATGTTTCGGGGAAGCCAGCAGCCTGAAGTAGAGTGTAAGTTCTGTACCCCAGTAATTGAAATTGGGATATTAAATTCCAGCATGGTCCTGGGTAGTGAGAGTACAAGTGTATCTTTTTGTCCTTATGCTTTTATAGATATTATCTTTTTTTTTTTTTTTGGGACAGAGTCTAGCTCTGTTGCCTGGGCTGGAGTGCAGTGGGGTCAGCCTAGCTCACAGCAATCTCAAACTCCTGGGTTCAAGCCATCCTCCTGCATCAGCTTCCTGAGTAGCTGGCACTACAGGTGCACACCACCACACTGGAGTAATTTTTTCTATTTTTAGTAGAGACAGGGTCTCACTCTTGCTCAGGCTGGTCTCAAACTCCTGACCTCAGGCGATCCTCCTGCCTTGGCCTCCCAGAGTGCTAGGATTACAGGCATGAGCCACCATGCCCGGCCAGCTTTTCTAGATTTTAAAAAATTTTCTATGAATGTGCATTGCTTTGGTAATCAGGAAAAATAAAATAGTTGAATTTTGAAAGATGCAATCTATTTTTTAAAAAGCTCTTGATGTGTTAATTGGTATGCTGATTTACAGTTTTAGGTGGTGGAGAAATTCAGCACCTTGTAAATGTTAATATTTCATTACTGTGACTGTTTTTTTAAAATTTAATTTAATTTATCATTATTTTTTTAAGACAGAGTCTCACTCTTTTGCCCTGGGTAGAGTGCAGTGGGCTCATCGCAGCTCACTGCAACCTCAAACTCCTAGGCTCAAGCGATCCTCCTGCCTTAGCCTTCCAAGTAGCTGGGACTATAGGCATCGTGGGTCACAACACCTGGCTAATTTTTCTATTTTTAGTGGAGACGAGGGTCTCACTCTTGCTCAGGCTGGTCTCAAACTCCTGACCTTAAGCAAACCTCCTGCCTCGGCCTCCCTGGGTGCTAGGATTACAGGCCCGAGCCACCACATCCAGCCAATTTTGTCTTTTTCTGTTTTCTAAGTTCTACCAATTTCTGTTTCACCTCAGGGACATCCTAAATTCTTTTATTTCTTGCTTTCTTTTTTTTTTCCCCCTTAAGAGACAGGGTCTGTGCTCTTGCTCAGGCTGGTCTTGAACTCCTGACCTCGAGCGATCCACCCGCCTCGGCCTCCCAGAGTGCTAGGATTACAGGTGTGAGCCACTGTGCCTGGCCCTCGGTTGGAGATTCTTTGCTCTAGTCCTTAACTACTACACAACTGCAACCAACCAATTTACAGGGTTTCCCCTCTTGTCAATTTTATAGAGGCCTACCCATTCCCCTAGTTTCTTGTTGTCATCAACCTTAATTAGATTGCTTTGGTGTTCAGTACAAAGGGCTTTCACCATCTTGACATATATAGGCTCATCACAGTAGGATGCAGGCACACAAAGATGGGCTTGGTGCTTGTCTAAGGCTTTGGCAGCTATGCGTATTCCACATGCAAGGCCATCATGGATGAGGGTGGTCTTCGGGACCTCTTGTAGAGCAGTTTTAACGTCTGTTACACCTCCAGCAGCAATGCCTTCCTTGGCCATGGCGGTGGGTTGTGGGTGGAGTCGAATCTTGAATGCTCCCCAGCCTCTGCCTCCTTGGTACTTGGCGGTGGCAGGGAAAAAGGACATTACTGTGGTTGTTTTAACATAAGAAAATAATAGTTAAAAAGGTAAAATGACCTGTCATATGACCAAGTATTGAACAGGAGTAATGTAAGATTTGAGAAGTTTCTATAGCTTTTATAACTTGCAGTAGTTAGGGACTTTTCTCTCTAAACATCATTCTTAGGTTAATTCCTTGTGTGCCTTTCTTTCCTGTGGGTAAGAAAGTCCAGCAGTAAGTCCAGCTACAGTGCATATTGTTTTAAAGTACTCATTCGTTCATTTATTCATTCACCCAATACTGAGTGCCTGTTATGTGGCACGCATTAATCCGGGTAGAGGGTATAGGACCTAGGACATGTCCTTGCCCTTAAAGAAAATATATTTTAAGCCTGGTGCAGTGGCATGCCTGTACTCCCAGGTACTCGGGAGCTCAGGCAGGAGGATAGCTTGAGTCCAAGAGTTTGAGACCGAGCTACGCAACATAGTGACACCCTGTATCTAAAAATAAAAAAAACTAGCTGGGCAGGGTGGCACGCGCCTGTACTTTCAGCTACTTGGGAGGCTGAGGCGTAAGGATTGCTTGACGCCAGGAGTTTGAGATCAGCCCGGACAATATACCAGGACCTTGTTTCAAAAAAGAAAAAAGCAAACCTCCTTCACCACAAAAAAATATTCTAGTGGAGAGAGAGGCAATTAACAAATAACTAAGAAAATGTATAGAAGTTGTGTAGAGACAGCAAGAAGAAGGTGGTGGCATGTTGCTGCATGCTCAGCAGGCAGGTCAAGTTCAGATGCAGCCCTGCCTGTGTGTGTCTTTTCTCTTACTTGTGGCTTGTTTGCCACGTAGGGAATTGCCCTTCAAGAAATTATGAAATCATGTTTGAAGGGAATCGGGGTATTATAGAACTGTGAAAAAGACCCAGTGATATACTGTTTTTTCTTTTTTTTTGGAACAGAGTCTCACTCTGTCCCCTTGGGTAGAGTGTACTGACGTCATCATGTCTCACTGCAGCCTCAAACTCCTGGGCTCAAGCAATCCTCCTGCCTCAGCCTCCCAAGTAGTTGGGACTACAGGCACACAGCACCACGCCTGGCTAATTTTTCTGTTTTTAGTAGAAACAGGTTCTCCCTCTTGCTCAGGCTGATCTCCAACTCCTGAGCTCAAGCCATCCTCCTGGCTCAGATAAATAATTTTAATATCACTCCTCGTTGGAGGTATTGTGGAATGTCACAAAACCCAGAATTTGAAGCCACATAGGTTACCAAAGAAGAATCTGGGACAACTAATTCCCCTCCATTTCAGTTAAAGCAGTAGTTCTCAACCTTGGGTGCACATTAGAATCACAGGGGGGTCTTTTTAAAATACAAATGCTGAACTTCACCCCTAGAAATACTTGCAGCCATAGTTGAGAACCATGGGTTGAAATGTACAATTGGGGGATATTCTTAAGTTTTTTTTCTCTTTTAAACAGCATAGAAACCTGAAGCCCTTGCTCAAAAATTTCTCTTTTTTTGTCTGTATCTGTGTGTGTGTGTGTGTGTGTGTGTGTATGTATATCAGATCCAGTTTGTCCTTGTGTAAGTAGCTTATGTGATCTTCTGCAGAAACTTTTGGGGACATGCTAATCAACCTTAGGGAGGCACATTCTCGTTGTGTTCTTCCATTTCAGAGTGTACGTAGTGTAAACTAAGGCCCATGTGACAATAATAAAGCATGACACTTGAAAGGGGGTTCAAGTTTGTGGTTGGCAACACTTTAGATTGACGCCCCAGGGGTATGCAGTCATTCTTCTCCACTGTTGGAAGTACTTGGGTGGAAGTTCGGCAGCCCCTGACATCCACATTGCCTGGTTATTATCCAGTTCTGCATATTTATTTATGCAGTTCTTCTGGTTGGATGCTATTCTATACTCCAAAGTCCAACCTCTTATCTCACCCCTTTCAACAAAGCTTTTCCCCTGATTGGATGTTATTCTTTACTCCAAAGTCCAAACTCTTATCTCATCCCTTTCAACAAATCCTTGCCCTAATACCTCACTCAGCAATCATCTTTCTTTTTTTTTTTTTTGAGACAGAGTCTCGCTTTGTTCCCTGGGCTAGAGTGAGTGCCGTGGCGTCAGCCTAGCTCATGGCAACCTCAAACTCCTGGGCTTAAGCAATCCTCCTACTCGCGAGGCTGAGGCAGGAAGGAATGCTTGGACCCAGGAGTTTGAGGTTGCTGTGAGCGAGGATGATGCCACGGTCCTCTACCCAGGGTGACAGAGTGAGATTCTGTCTCAGAAAAATAAATACATAAATAAAATAGGTTCATTATTTCTCCCCTTTTTATTGTCATACAATTATATCTTTATACATTATAAGCCCATTACTATAGTTCTATAATTATTGCTTCATGCAGTTACAAACAAATATATCTTCATACTGTATTTTATATTTATATTTATTGTGGTTTGTTTTTGTTTTTAGGGTCTCGCTCTGTTGCCCAGAGTAGAATGCAGTGGCATCATTATGGCTTACTGCAAACTCAAGTTCTTGGGCTTAAGCAATCCTCTTCCGAGTAGCTGTGACTACGGGCACGTGTCACCATACTCGGCAAATTTTTCTATTATTTGTAGAGACACGGTCTCACCTCACTCTTGCTCAGGCTGGTCTCAAACTCCTGGCCTCAAGCAATCCTCCCACCTTGGGCTCCCCATGTGCCAGGATTATAGGTGTGAGCCACCGTGCCTGGCATATTTAGTGTATTTTAATTTATGTAATTAATTACCTCATCAGTGCTGTTTATTTGTACTTGTGGATTCAAGAATCTGTCAAGTGTTCTATCTTAGCCTGAGGATTACCTTTGGAGTTTCTTGTGGTCAGGTCTGCTAGTGTTGTATTCTGTGTTTTTGTTTATTTCGGAATGCCTTAATTTTACTTCATTCTGAAGGATAATTTTCCTGTTTATAGAACTCTTGGTTAACAGTGTTTCTTTCAGTACTCTTTGTCAAGCTAGTCCCTTCTGGTCTCCATGGTTTCTGATGAGGAGTCAGCTGTTAATCTTATTGAGGATCTTTTTATGGGATGAGTTGCTTTTCTCTTTATGCTTTACAGATTCTGTCTTTCCACAGTTTGAATATGATGTGTCTAGATATGAATCTCTTTGCTTTTATCTTATTGGTGTTTGTTGAGCTTCTTGGATGTGCAGATTAATTTTTTTAAATCAAATTTGGGAAGTTTTTGGCTATTCTCTCATAGGATTCCCATTATCTGAATGTTGGTATGCTTCGTGTTGTCCCATGGGTCTCTGAGGCTGTGCTCATTTTCCTTAACTTTTTTTTTCTTTCTGTTCTTCAACCTGTACAATCCCAATTTACCTATCTTCAAGTTTGCTGATTCTCCTGCTATTTCAAGTCTGCTGTTGAGCCCTGTAGTGAATTTTTTATTTTAGATATTGTACTTTTCAACTCCAGAATTTGTGCGTGTGTGTGTGTGTTTTTAAATCATTTCTGTGTTTATATTGATAATCTATATTTGGGAAGACATTGCTGTCATACTTGCTTTAGTTCTTTAAACATGGTTTCCTTTAGTTCTTTGAATATATTTGTTATAGCTGATTTAAAGTCTTTATCTAGTAAGTCCAATGTCTAGGCTTCCTAATGGATGGTTTCTATTGACTGTCCCCCCCCCCCCCTGTGTAAAAGACATACTGTCTTGAGTATCTCACAAGTTGCTCTTGAAACCTGGACATTTAAAATGATAGGCCGGGCGCGGTGTTCACGCCTGTAATCCTAGCACTCTGGGAGGCTGAGGCGGGTGGATCGCTCGAGGTCAGGAGTTCGAGACCAGCCTGAGCAAGAGCGAGACCCCGTCTCTACTAAAAATCGAAAGAAATTATCTGGACAACTAAAAATATATACAGAAAAAAATTAGCTGAGCATGGTGGCGCATGCCTGTAGTCCCACCTACTCGGGAGGCTGAGGCAGTAGAATGGCTTGAGCCCAGGAGTTTGAGGTTGCTGTGAGCTAGGCTGACACCACGGCACTGTAGCCCGGGCAACAAAGCGAGACTCTGTCTCCAAAAAAAAAAAAAAAAAATGATATTATATGGCAACTCTGGAAATCAGTTTCACCTTCACCTCAGGGCTTGTTTTTGTTGCTACACCTCAGGGCTTGTTTTTGTTGCTACTGCTGCTGTTGGTTTAGTGACTTTCTGGTACTAATTGTCTGAAGTCTGTATTCTTCATGTAAGGCCACTGACTTACGTGTGTTAGGGTATGTTGTCAATGCTCTAGCAGGCATTTACAGCTCTGCTTTAGCATTTATACTTGCTACTTGCTCAAAGCGTCAGGGTCAGCCAGAGGTGATGGATTAGCCTGGTCTTTCCTGGTCATGGGATAGCCTTGCACATGCACATGCCCTTCTAGATTTCCGGGAACATGTTTTTTATTTTCATTCCCCAGTATTAAAGTTTTTAAAGTTTTTGGTCAGTCTCTTTTAGCCCCAATTGGTCTCACAGAAGCAGGAAGTGATGTTAAAAAATTGCCACTGATTTTTTTTTGACACATGCCCTTAGGATGGGGCTGTTTATATACAGTGAGCTCTGAATCAGGTCAAAGAAAGACAAGCCCTGAGGATAGAGCTTTTTGGGATTTGCCACATAGGTCATATAGTGACAGTTCTTTGGGGATGGTGATTTTTAGGAACCCCAAACCGGTTCTGTCCTGTCCAGTAGCATATGAGTTGCTGATTTCACATCTCTTATAGTGGCAAGACTGCTGTTTTTCAAAGCTACTGCAGAGCTGGCATGAGGGGGATGGGAATAGGGCAAGTTAAAATGCTATAGGGCTCATTGTTCTTACAATGATTCAGCCACTTTTCTTGAATCAATACTCTTTGCATTTTGACATGGCTTTGGTTTATTTCCAGAGTTGTGAAAAAGTTGATGTTGACAATTTTTGCCAGTATTCTCAATGCTTTTGTGGAGGAGCAGATTTTCAGAGGTCCTTACTCTTACTTTTCTGATTTTACCTCCTTCTCTTTTGGAGATCTGCATCAGCTGCACTGGCCTCAGTGTTTCTGGAACATGCCAGGGAAGCTTCTGTTGTGTGGATTTTGCACTGCTTTTACCTCTACCCGAATATTTATCCCCAGGTATTTGTATGCTTTGCTTCCTCACCTTTTTCAGGTCTTTGCTCAGCTGTCACCTTCGCAGTGAGGCTTTCCCTGACCACTCTAATCATTTTATTGGACTATCTTATTTAGTTACAACCCTGCCAACCCCATGCATTCTCATTCTTCCTGATTTGTCTCCTTAATACTTACCATTCTCTAACCTGTTATATAAGTTACCTGCATTTAGTTAATTTTTATTTCCTATTTCCCAAACTAGAACACAAGCCGCATGAGGGCAGAGATTTTTTTCTGTTGCGTTGACTTCTGTATCCTCCGTACATAGAACAGTGCCTATCTCAGAGTTGATGTTCCACAGATATTTGTTGAATGAATAAATAATGTTAAGGGTTACATTAGTGTAATTTGAAAAGAAAAAGGCTGTTTAAACAATCTGACTAGCAAAAACTACTAGTTATACATCTTCTTATTTTATTTACTTACTGATTGATTGATTGAGGAAAGGTCTTGCTCTGTCACCCAGGCTAGAGTGCATTGGTGTCATCACACCTCACTGCAACCTCAGCTCCTGGGCTCAAGCAATCCTCTTGCCTCAGTCTTCCAAGTAGCTGGGACTACAGGCACACGCCACCACGCCCGGCTAATTTTTCTATTTTTAGTAGAGACGGGGTCCCGCTCTTGCTCAGGCTGGTCTTGAACTCCTGAGCTCAAGCAATCCTCCCACCTCGGCCTCCTAGAGTGCCAGGATTACAGGCATGAGCCACTGAGCCCGGCCTGCCTTGTTTCTTTATTGGCAACTATAGCAAAGAAGTTAGACTTCATGAGTTTGAGTCTAAAACTCATGGTTGTTTTTTTAAATCAGTCTCCATGATCTGGGCTTTATTAGTAAGCAAAAACAAGAGTTTTTTTTAAATAAATGAATGATGATATAAAAGAGTATACTTTAGGAATTCTGGGAGATTTATAAATACTTCAAAAAGAAACTAGAAGCAGGTAGATCATTTCATCTTAGTAGTTTGAGTAGAAATCCTAACCTAAGATCAGGAAATGAGAATGGAGTAAAAAGATAGATATTAGGAAGATTGATAAGGTCTGCTGCTTGAGTGGGAGAAGCAGAAAAGAGATGTGAAAAATGTTTAAGCTTTAAAACTAAATAAACTGAGGATGACAAGTAGGATGTTAGCAGTGGCCAGTTATTTTAGGTTGGGATGAGGTGAATGGAGATCAAGCCTGATGGAAAGACAAAAATTTTATTTTAGACATGTCTAAGTGCTGCTGGAAGATATAAAGAATGAAACCATGACATACCCATTTCTTTAAAGGTGCTACCAGTGACCATATTAATGCTTAAGAGTGTATAAAGAGTACAATGGACTTCTAAAGGAGGCCAGAGGGGCAGGATTGTCTGGGACAGCTGGGGAAGATGGTCTCTGAGCTGTGTCTCACATGATAGGTAGAAACTCATCAGAAGGGAACATGGAAGTCAGTTCGATTCTTGTGACACTATTTCCTTTCTTTATACATCCCCTTCTCCTCTTCTTGTTTGGTGTTTAATGGCCATTTCTCCTCTTTTCATAAAGGATCTACCGCTACCAATCTCATGAGTATGCTTTCAGCAGTGTAGAAAAATTACTACATGCTATAGGAGGGGATGAATTCCTTGGACTGCTTAACCGAACACTTCTTGAAACCTTGCAGAAAGCAGGCTTCTCTGAGAAATTTCTTGATGAAATGGTTGCTCCTGTCATGAGGATCCATTTTGGCCAAAGCATGGGCGTCAATGCTTTTGTGGGTAAGACAGGGCTTGGAACCATGGTGGATGTTAGTTCACAAAGGGGCTCACCTGATGCTGTGGTGGCTCCTGACTTTAGGCCAAAGTTGGGGAAAGCTGCCTCTCTGTGAATCTGAGACATTATTAGCAAAATTTTATATATCTACATGTGTACTTTTAGGGAGAGAGAGTCCTTAGCTTTCATGAGTTCAGTGATTCTCAAGTGGGGGCCCCAGGGGCCATTTTTCAATGTCTGGAGACATTTAGAGCAGAACATCTCATTGGAAGCGGAGAGCTGGGTAGGCGATCTCTTACAGATTCAAAATTGAAACACATTTTTTCTACCTCTTGACAGGGGCGGTGTCACTGTCTGCTGGTGATCCTGGCCTTTGGGCAGTAGAAGGTGGCAATAAGCTTGTTTGCTCCAGGCTCCTTCAGGCTTCCAAAAGCAATCTTATATCTGGCTCAGTAGTGTACATAGAGGAGAAAACAAGGACCAAGCAGACAGGTAAGCTTTAACTTTCATTTTATTCTTTCTTATTTCCTCTGTAGAAAATGATTGCTCAGGGAGGAAAACCTCTCTTCTGCCATCTCTCACTCAGTTCCACAATGAAGGAAGTCTAAATTGCATATGTTGTGCTGTATAGAAATATCCCCAGATGTACTCAAGTGCAGTGGCATGACTCCTTGGATTTAAAAAATAATCTCATTCTCAAAAGTAAAAAGTCCTTATTTTGAACTTATTGACATTCTGAAAACTGGCCTCAATGTAATAAAAACGCAAGGGGCAGTTATCTTAAGGGATGAAACTCCTTTAATTCCTTAGAATTACAGAGAAACTATTAAGAAGGTATAGAATTATTTTTAGGGGATATAAAATGTAGTATGTTGGAAACACTAAAGAAATGTGTGCTTCCTTATTCCCTCTAGGAAATCCCACAAAGATGTATGAAGTAGTCTACCAAATTGGATCTGAGACCCGTTCAGACTTCTATGACATCGTCTTGGTGGCCGCTCCATTGAATCGAAAAATGTCCAATATTACTTTTCTCAACTTTGATCCTCCAATTGAGGAATTCCATGGAAAGTATGAACATATAGTGGCAACTTTAGTTAAGGGGGAATTGAATTCATCTGTCTTTGGCTCTAGAGCCATAGATAACTTTGGCCTTGGTACAGTTTTAACCACTGATAATTCAGATTCATTCGTTAATAGTCTTGGGATTTCATCCCCTGTAAGGAAAGAGGAAAATCTTCAACCATCAGAAGATGGAACATATGTTTGGAAGCTGTTTTCCCCAGAAACTCTTACTAAAGCACAAATTTTAAAGCTCTTTTTGTCCTATGATTATGCTGTGAAGAAGCCATGGCTTGCGTATCCTCATTATGAGCCCCCAGAGAAATGCCCCTCCATCATACTTCACGATCGACTGTATTACCTCAATGGCATGGAGTGTGTAGCAAGTGCCATGGAAATGGGTGCCACTGCAGGCTACAACGTTGCACTCCTTGCCTATCACCGCTGGAATGGACACACAGACATGATTGACCAGGATGATTTATATGAGAAACTTAAAACTGAGCTATAAAATGACACCATCTTTTTCCCTCTCCTAGTTCCAAATGAGTATCACTGGCAAAAAAGGACAAAGTTTGAGCAGAGATGATTTTGAATAGGATATTGTAATCCCTGTGGATCATAAGAAAGTACAAGGTTCTAATTAAGTGTGATGATGTAACTATTTGCACTTACGGCCTCTCCAAAATTTCTTAAGTATTCTTTCAATATCCATTAGCAGTGTTGCTCAAACTTATCTGATCATAAGAATTATCTGAAGTTTTTTAAACATGTGAATTCTCTACCTCTTCTCTTAGAGATTGTTTCATTAAGTCTGGGGGCAGGGCCCTGGATTTTGATCAAAAGCATAGAGCATTTTAAGCTGAACACTTGAGGGAGAACTTAAAGACCATGTTAGTTGGGGACTGGTCCATTTGAGCTTTACATCTGGATGTGATCTTCAGTCAGATAAAACTAATAAGGGAGCTGGTGTCTTTATGCCTGGCTCTTAGTAATTTTATAGCCTGTTTTGAAGTAAATGTGCTCATGTCTAAAGCCTTGACTTTCAGAATGTCCTTTGATTGCTTCTGTCTTGATATTATTAGGGGTGAAATTTATGTCTTAGTTGTGTGACCTTAAGATGTCATACAAAAGTCTCAAGTAAATGAAAAGCAAATATGGGCTACTGAGTTAGAAATTGGCATTCTACTACATCTTCACTTAAGGAGCTTTTAAAAATACTGATAGACCCCCATAAGCAGAGATTCTGATTTAATGGATTGAGGATAGGACCTTGGCATTGTAACTTTTTAAAATTCCCAATGTGCAACCAGGGTTGAGAATCACTGATGTGGGGGCACAACTGTCTACAAAGGGTTTTTAGTGCCCTTAAAGCAGATCCATTTTGGAAGGGATGATTTGTCTCAATGAGAACTTCAGTAGTAATGTTGATAGTAAGAAGCATTGACAGTCTAACAGCAGAGGCAACTCAAGTAACTC
>JAQIFY010003292.1:0-12668 GCA_028533085.1 Varecia variegata | reverse complement strand
TATGGACAGCTAAAAATATATATAGAAAAAATTAGCCGGGCATGGTGGCGCATGCCTGTAGTCCCAGCTACTTGGGAGGCTGAGGCAGAAGGATCACTTGAGCCCAGGAGTTTGAGGTTGCTGTGAGCTAAGCTGATGCCACGGCACTCACTCTAGCCCGGGCAACGGAGTGAGACTCTGTCTCAAAAAAAAAAAAAAAAAGAAATAGATATATAAATGAGTGGAATAAAATTGAGAACCTAGAAATAAAGCCACATATTTATAGCCAACCAATTTTTGACAAAGCTCACAAGAGTGTACATTGAGGGAAGGACACCCTTTTCAATAAATGGTGCTGGGAAAATTGGATAGCCATATGCAGAAGAATGAAACTAGACCCCTCTATCTCACTGTATACAAAAATCAACTCAAAATGTATTAAAAACTTAAATGTAAGACCTGAAACTATAGAAATACTAGAAGAAACTCTTGGGAAAACTCTTCTGGGCACTGGCCTCGGCAAAGAATTTATGACTCAGACCTTAGAAGTGCAGGCAACAGAAACAAAAATAGACAAATGGGACTTAATTAAACTAAAAAGCTTCTGCACAACAAAAGAAATAATCAACAGAGTGAACAGACAACCTGTAGGAAGGGAGAAAATATTTGTAATCTGTTCATCTGACAGGGGACTAATAGCCAGCATATACAAGGAACTCAACAACAACAACAAAAACCTCAAATAATTCCATTAAAAAGTAGGCAAAGGACATGAGTAGACATGAATAGAAGATATGCAGATGGCTCACAAGTATATGGAAAAAAATGTTCAACATCACTAGTCACCAGAAAAATGCAATTAAAACCACAATGAGATATCATCTTACTCCAGTCAGAAGGGCTATTATTAAAAAGACAAAAAAATAACAGATGTTAGCAAGGGAACTCTTAGCAAGAGAAAAGGGAACTCTTATTTCACTGTTGATGGGGGTGTAAATTAGTCCAACCTCCGTGGAAAACAGTCTGGGGATTTCTCAAAGAACTAAAAATAGAACAATCCAGCAATCCCACTGCTGGGTATCTACCCAAAGGAAATCAATATATCAAAAAGATGTCCACACTTGTATGTTTATTGTAGCACTATTCACAATAGCAAACATATGCAATCAACCTTAGTGTCCATCAGTGGAGGAATGGATAAAGAAAATGTGGTATATTTTACACAGTGGAATTCAGCCATAAAAAAAGAATGAAATCATGTCTTTTGCAGCAACATGGATAGAACTGGAGGCCATTGATTATGTTAAGTGAAACAAGCCAGGCACAGAAAGTCAAATATCATATGTTCTCACTCATAGTGGCTGTTAAAAAAATGTGTACACTTGGATGCAGAGAGTGGAATGACAGACAATGGAGACAGAAAGGTGAGGGAGTGGGAGCGGGTGGATGATGAGAAATTGGTTAATGGGTGCAACGTACAATATTCGGGTGATGGATACCCTAAAAGCCCTGACTTGACCACTACCCAATGTATGCATGTAACAAAATTGCACAAGTACTTCATAAATTCGTACAAATAAAAAAAAAGAGCATGTCCTTAATTGAATACACATAGGATGAGGTAGCCCTGATGGAACCTCCGGGAATGGCCACAGTTCTCTTACTACCATGGAAACAGAATGGGTCTGAGGCCTCCTCTCCTCTCCAGGGCCCCGTCTCATTGCCCATAGAATCAGGATAACCTGGGACTAAGGGCTTTTCACCAAGGAACCTCAGGTTTAAGTAATACTTTAGATCTGAGAAGGTAGCTTCTCATTCTGGATTACTCATGACTGATCCAAAAGAAGTGAATGTTCTAACCGATTTTGCTTCCCTGTTTCTTAGTGAGGAAGCATCTGGAACAGAAGATAAAAAGGCGAGTCAACATCTTCTGCTTGTGTAAACATTGACAACACTCTTTAATTAGGATGGAATTAGATTATAATAGGAGTCTGGGTGGGCCTTTATTTGAGTAGTGTTGTACAATCTGAGAGAGAGAGAGAGAGAGAGATTGACTAACTTATCCATACATCCGTCCATCAATCCATCTGTCCATCAATCCCTCTATCCATTCCTTCAGCAAACCCCCCCAGTCAATATTCTTGGACTGCATACTCTGTGTCTCACACTGTTCTAGTGTCTGTTTCTGGCTTCAGGCTACTTTGCTGATCAGAGCAAAGTCTTTACTCTCACAAAACCTACATTTCAGGCTTCAGAGACAGACAAAAAAGAAAGTCCCAAGTAATGATTTTCTTAAAGCAGCATGTGCTATGAAGAAAACGAAGCAGGGTCATGTTCTAAAACACCCAGGATATGATTGGCAATTAGGTGGGCTCCAGTTCAAACCCCTTTGACTGTAGACATTATTCTCTCATGGTTAAATTTTTCTCTTCTAAATTCTTTCACAGTGAATATTTGGATGATCTTTATGATTTTGTTCAGTTGGGTAAATGGCAGCGGTGGAACAGGATTTATTGTGCTTATTTGAATGACAAATATGTTTGTAGCAAAATATGCCCGGAGAAGCACACAGGAAGGAACCCATCGAGACAGAGGGCGGTGTGTGGGATTCTGGAAGAGGAGAAGGGAGAGGGACTTGACTTTATAGCGCGTTAAGTCTCCAGGGATCGTGCATGTCAGTGACCGTTTCTCAAGCATACATTTTGTTATCGTTGAGAAGGGAAAAGACTCCTGGCTCCTCTCAACCTCAGTACGAGGAGCCAGTCCCTGCAACCCACTAGCATGTTGTTGCCCCCACAGATGTCCCGTTGCTGGCAGGAGAAGAGGCGAGTGCTCACGCACAACATGGTCAGATTCGGACCCAGGACGCTGGTGGGCGCCAGGAGGGTGAGGTAAATAGACCGTGTGAGCCGAAGATCTGGCTCTGCACTTCCCTGCCCTCATCACCCACCCTGGGTGCCTCCTCTGCCCCTCATCTTCCTTTCACTCTGGAAACCGCTGCAATCAGCCACCCCCACCCAAGCCTCTTGCTGAGTTGTCAGTGACCTCCCCGCTGGCATCTCCCATGGCATCTTCTAAATGCCAAATATAATGGTTTCCTTTCCATTCCCAATCTGTCACGCCTTTCCACAGTGGTTGACACTGTGGGTCATTATTTCCTATGAAGTGTGTGACATCATTATTTCTTAGTTCCTTTCAAATTCTGGGTGGGCAGTTGGAAGGCGGAGCTGGGAGAGGTGCCACGTCGCTGGGCACAGAGGGAGGAGGGGATGAGCCCCCGGGCAGGGGAAGAAGGCAACACCATGCCTCCGCCCTGGCTGCACCCAGTTCACGCTCTAAAAGGTGCAAATAACTAAAATGTCATGTTCTCTTTTCCTAGAGATGAGTTTCTGGGAACAGCTCACGTCAGGAGGGTAAGTGGGATGTCTTTGAGCACTTTAAAGCCAGTTCCACTAACTTTCATGCACAACAGCTGTTCGATGATGGGGGGTGTAGGGAGTGATCTTGCTCTAATGGGGACATTTGGAGAAACCTGGAGACACTTTTGGTTGTCACGTTTTGTGGGAGCAGGGGGAACAGTGCTACTGGCATCTAGTGAGTGGAGGCCAAGGATGTTGCTAATCATCCTGCAATGCACAGGACATCAGCCCCCAGCAGAGAGATATCTGGCCCCAACTGTCAATAGTGCCAGGGTTGAGAAACCCTGACGTACACTTAATCTATTTCCTAATCTACTAGGTTTCTTCAGCCACTGGTTAGAAACAGTATTGTCATTACTAAAAGCCCTATTTTTCAAGTAGATTAATAGCATACTTTTTAAAAAGGTTTGTGGACAACATTAAGGAGCTAATTCTCAGTAGGCATAAAATCACCTATAAATATTAATAGCACCATAATTTGCTTCTGAGATGTCATCCTCATGCTTTTACATAGCTGTGATCCATGTGTTATTTTCTGCCGTAAGCCCAAGGAATTGGTGAAATCTGAAGGCTAATGAGAGTGATTTCACCATCCTCCCTGCGTTTATCAGCATGGAGCAGAGGGAGTCAGGAGGGGAACGTCACAGTCCAGCGGTTCACAAACTTCAGCGAGCATCACCTGGAGGACGTGTGAAAACACAGACTGCTGGGCCCCTCCCTGGTTTCTGACTCAGGAGGGCCGAGGTGGGGCCTGAGGATCTGCATGTCTCACAAAGTCCCAGAGACACTGATGCTGCTGGCCCGGGGACCAGACTTTGGGAACCATAGTTCTCTGCCACAGTTTTACTGGCAAAGATTTAATTTTCTTGGAAAGCTCCCAAGTGAATGGCCATTCCATCTCATGTCCAGGTGCCACGCCACAAAAGGGGGTTCTTGGATTACTTGAGTTCAGCACACCATGATCCCAGGAGGAGACAGGAGACAGGCAATCTTCTTACTCATCCTCAGAGAGAACGGGCTAGTAGCAAGGTACCGTGTGTGCGTGTGTGTGTGTGTGTGTGCATGCACATGCCTTGCTTGCCTGAGCACAGCAATGTGCCTTTAGAAGAAAATATGTATCTCTCAATCTGTTTGTAATCAAGTTCAATGTCCCATGGCAGTAAACAGTGTAATTACAGCTCTGATATAAGGACCCACCAGGCACTCATTTAAATTGAAGCATACTTGTGAAAATAGTTCTTTAGGCTCTTATTTCATGAACAAAATATCCTTTTTTTCACCAAAATTCAACATATGTACATTTTAAATAATTATTAAATACAGATTTGCAACAATAAGAAAAAAATTCTCACCACACCAAAATTTCCATTAACAAAGTTCTGTCTGTCCATATCCATCCATCCATCCATCCATCTCTATCCAAATGAGATCATCTCATCCATGTGTTTTGTACATGTGCTGTGTTTATGTTAATGTCTACCTTCCCCTGTCAGTACTTTTCCATCTCCTCTAATACTCAGTCTATAATTCACATTTCCCCCTTTGGACCCCTAATTCTCTTTACAGAAAATATGTACAAACCAAGATCCAATCCAAGACGATTCTTTGAATCTATTTAATAGTTGTTAGGTTCTTTGGCACTGACTTGCTATAGAGGCTGAGTCTGTTAAACACAAAATGTCCGAAAATATGAGTGGTGTATCTTTAGGGTGTCCCTTTGCTTATTTCTTTATCCCCTGTGTTTCCTATATCTGGACAATAAATCTAAGAGTTTGACATTAGCAAGGTAAGCATTTCTGGTTAGTCTATCTCATAGGTGATGTTGGGAATCTTATATTGTGTCTGTCATAAAACACTTAATATCTGCTTGACCTGCCTCGTGGTGATGCTGACACTGATCACTGGATTAAGGTGATGGCTCCATGGTATGGTTTCATCTCCTCCTGCTACCGGGAAGTCATCTGTGACTTATTATTTTGATAATGTGAATTTCCAATTCCCCAGCAAGTATTTACCCAAAGTTTCAAAAAAATTCACTTATAAACAGATTTATTGAAGTATAATTATCATACAATAAACTTCACACGTTGAATGCGTATAACTGGATATATTTTTATCTATCTCCATGAAAGTATCATCACCATAATGATAGTAAACGTTATTGTCACACACCCCAAATTTCCTCATATCCCTTTGTAATTTCTCCTTCCTCCCTAGTTGCTTCCCTCATCCCTAGAAATCACTGATTTGTTTTCTGTCTCTACGCCACTATAGATTAGTTCGCATTTTCTAGAATTTCATACAAATGAAGTCATACAGTATGTACTTTTTCTTGTCTTGGTTCTCTCATTCAGCGTAATTTTTTTGAGATTCATTCACGTTGTTGCATGCGTCAGTGGCTCATTCCTTTTTATGTTGGGTAGTATTCAATTGCATGGACATACCACAGTTTATTTACCCATTTGTCTGCTCATGGACATTTGGGTGGTTTCTGCTTTTTGGCTGTTACAAATAAAGCTGCTATAAATATTTGTATGCAAGTCTTTGTGTGGGCATATGGTCTCATTTCTCTTGGGTAAACATGTAGGTGTAGGGTGGCTCAGTCCTGCAGTAGGTGCATTGAGAAACTGTCAAACTGTTTTCCAAAACAGTTGTAGCAGTTGACGTTCCCACTAGCAGTGTGTGAGAGTTCCAGCTGCTCCCTACCTTGGTACGACCAGTCTTTTACATTTTAGCTATTCCAGTTGGTGTCTGGTGGTGTATCACCTTGGTTTCGATTTGATTTCCTGGTTGACTAAGGATGTTAAACTTCTTTTGGTGTGTTTATTTGATATCCCTCTTCTTTAAGTGAAACAGCTGTTCAAATCTTTTGCCTATTTTTAAGTTGGGTTGTTCATTTTATTATTGAGTTTTGAGAGTTTGTTATGTATTTTGAATGGAAGTTCTTCCTCAGATATGTGCTTTGAAAATATTTTCTGCCAGTCTGTAGCTTGTCTCTTCATTCTGTTTAGCAGTGAGACCACTGGCTAGAAGAGGCCTTAGGGTCAGTAGAAAAGGCCCTTGCTTTGCAGATGAGAAAAACTGAGTGCCAAAAAGGTCAGGGCTGCAGTGTGGTTTGGTAGCCACACTTAGGCCAGGGCTGAGCCCCCTGGTTCCAGAACCACGGTGCTTTGTCTCATACTTAGGATGCCTCTTTGAACTTCATCCATAAATTACTTTAACTTCTGTTTGCTGTAACTTAGCTTACATTGAAACCAACCCAGGATTAGTCAAGAAGAGAAGGAACAATAAAATATTCAGTCAAACTAGTTATTTATCATCGTGGAGACCCAAAGATGCATTATTCAATTCTGCCTTCCTTCCCCAAACTCTTTTAAAATATTTAATTGATTGGATTCAAGCTAGTATTCTAAGTAAATAGGTAGACTATTTGATTCAGCTCTCTTCAGAACTTTAGTTGCCTAGAACAGTTCACTCTAAACAGTATTTTGTGATTATTCTCAGACAGCCCCAAAGAAGAAAGGAAACAAAACTGTTCTCACCCACAACCTGGTCCGATTCGGCTCGAGGACAATTGTGGGAGCCAAGAGGGCAGCAGAAGTTTCTGACCAGTGAGTAGATTGGGTGCTGCAGAAGTGTGGGGACACGGGGGAGCTTGACAGACACATCCTGGGACCTGGGATGTCACAGATCTAACAAACTGTAAGGTTAGAGCAGCCTTTGGAATGTAGCTCGTCCAGTGCAACCCATTTCCCAGCTGTGACAAGGGCATGGTGACTTGACTTGGCCACAGTCACCCAGCGATGGATGAAACATGACTCAGCTGGAGATGACCATGTAGGACCGTACAGGGACTAGGAGACTGAAACTGAGGGGCAACCATTCTGGGACAAAAGGAAAAAGGAAGGTAATGTTGAGCAATTTAAAAAGGATCATTTATTATCTTGGTCATGGCCCCAATAACTAGTAAGGACAGATAAATCCCGTAGGGCTCAGGCCATTTTGCTTTCCGTGTCTGCCTTGCTTGTATCCATGGCTTCATGGAGGCAGAGATGGCCTATTTATCAGTTTTTCAGACATTTTTTTTCTTTAACAATTATGAATTGAAATCATCTCAAAGGCTAACTGTAACATGGACAAGTGTATTCAGTCTAAGTTTCAGGTTAGAAAGCCAATCACATAAACGCAGTTTTGTACAGGCAGAAACATCGCTGCACAGTCTGGAGCAGTTGAACCCCGTGTGGAGTGAGCCCGGGCTTCTCGGAGCATGGTTTTAAGAGGAACATTAGTAAATCGTGACCATATCCAAAAGGCGGGTGGAGAGGTGGGCCGGAGTCCGTCTTGTACAGGGGAGGGTTGAGGAAGGTGGGAATTTTAAATGACAGCTGGCGAAGAGACTCCGGAACGGGGATGCTAGTCTTCAGATGCTGAAGGGAAACCCTACTGACGGGGGTTCCATTTCTCCTGAGTTGCTTCTGGTGATTAGACCAGAACCAAGGGGAAGAAGGAGACTTGAAGGCGGATCTTGACTTCTTTTTTT
The DNA here is from genome assembly GCA_028533085.1 of Varecia variegata. NCBI lineage: Eukaryota > Metazoa > Chordata > Mammalia > Primates > Lemuridae > Varecia > Varecia variegata. The sequence goes on along the minus strand of JAQIFY010003292.1, from coordinate 4,730 downwards.
TTTTTTTATTTACTCCTCTCTTTCTAGTTTTCTAAGGCAGAAGCTGAGACCAACAAAGCAGCTGAGTCATTTTTCTCTTCTAATATAGGCATTAGTGCTATAAATTTCCCTTTGAGTCTCTAAGTACTGCTCTAACTGCATCCCACAAGTTTTTTTTTTAATTTCAGCTTATTATGGGGGTGTATACCTACATAATGAGTGCGATGCGCACTGTCTGGGGAATGGGCACGCTTGAAGCTCTGACTCGGGGGGATGGGGGGGCATGGGCAATATACATAACCTGAACTTTTGTACCCCTATAATAAGATCTTGACTTCTTGAAAGGACATACCTTCCAATAGTCTTTGCTGTGCAGAGTTGCACAGCCTGCCTCACCAGGAAGAGGCCTGGGATGTCATCTGGGGTTCCCTGCATTTGTAAGAAGTTGGGCTTGAAGACAGAAAAGCTCCTAGCTGTGCTAAGATTCGATGTCTGTACCTTCTTTCTTCTCCCTTTCATTCTCCTTTTCCTCTTTCACTTTTCCTGGTGCATCACCCCTTGTATGCGTGCACAGAGGATGTCCAAGACTGTGTGTCAGACAGATCTTACTTTCTCTTTGTAGGTGCCCTTTGGGAAAATATTGTTTTATATATATATCATTGTTAAAGGGGTCACATGAAAAAGAACCCTTTTTGGCTTAAAGAGGTTTTCCTGCTGTATCAGTCAGAGTTTTCTAGAGAAACAGAACCAATAGGGAGTGTGTGTGTGTATGAAGAGATTTATTTTAAGGAATCAGCTCACATGATTGTGGAGGCTTAGCATGTCCCCGTCTGATGGGGGAGGCTGACAGGCTGGAGACTCAGGAAAGAGTAGAAGTTTGGGTCCAACGGCAGTCTTCTAAAACACCGGGAAGAGCTGATGTTGCAGACGAAGTCCACGGCAGTCTGCTGGAGAAGCCCCCCTCTCTCAGGGGAGGTCAGCCCTTTATTCATGCAGGCCTTCAACTGATAAGATGTGGCCCACCATGGAGGGCATCTGCTATATTCAAAGTCCACTGATTTAAATGTAAATATCATCCAAAAACACCCTCACAGAAACATCCAGAGTGATGTTTGATCAAATATCTGGGCACCATGGCCCAGTCAAGTGGACACGTAAAATTAACTGTCACATTCACATGGAGCCCTCTGTGTCTTTCCCTGGAATACTTTTTGGCAGGAGTTTCATAGAAGCAAGCACCTGCCTTCACTGTTATCCTAATAGTTCCACTTGTTGTATTAATATTTATAAACATCATCCGCTAATCTCTGCATCAGTATCCTGGAAGCAAGAACTAGCATTATCTTCCTTTTGTAGATGAGGAGATGGAGGTTTGGGGAGCAGGTGACTGGCCCGGGGCTGCTCTGCATATAGGAGACCGAGTCCAGGCCCAGTTTTGCTGTCTCTGAAGCAGATTACCCTAATCGCTTGAGCCTCTCTGAGTGGCTCGAGAAAACCACAGGCTTAGAAAGGCTCTCAGGCCTCTACTGGGCCTCACGTCGTGTCAGACATCGTGAGTTCTAACACTCTTCCCTGTTCTTTGTCTAGGGAGGAGTCAGCTGGAGTCACATATCAGAAAAGGGTGAGTCAGCTAGCAAATGATGGAGCCAGGATTCAGACTGGAATGTCGGACCCCAGCATTGGTGCTCTTAACCCCGTAGATCAAAGTCAAACACTAGTTCAGTATTTCTTGAACTTTTTAAACCTTAACCCCAAATAAGAAATCTATTTCACGTTGCAACTCATGACACATATACATACATACAAATACAAATAAAATTTCATTCAATAATACCCTTCCTGTAAGCAAAGCAGTCTGGTATTTATATTATATTTTATTGAAAATAAAGGTGCTATTTGTGATCCACTAAATGGATTTCACACTCAACTGTGAAACCTGCATTTTCAAAGTGTATTTGTTCATCTCCACACCAGCCTATGAGGGAAATGTGACAGTAGTTCAGGCTGAGTTTTCAGACCAGAACTGGGCAAACTCAAAGGATGACTATAAATAGAAGATGATCTGAAGGTCAGGATAGTTCCCCCAAAGTGTCCCAATTAGACCCATGGACAAACCCTGGGGTATGGCCAAACCACTGAACAAAAATCAGTTTTGATTTATCTAAATCCTGCAGTTCAACTATCTTAATAAATTAAATTATAAACATTTTCCGTGATGTCCAGAAAAGTGCCCCCTCCGGGAGGACTTCTCATAAACTTGGGAACAGAGATGGGTATGAAAGCACAGCTTTTTTTCCTGCAGTGTCACTACAGGCAGGAGCCAGACAAATTAAAAATAACATAGCCATAACTCCTAAAAAGCCAATAGTATAGCATCACATGATAGAACCAAACTAGCCTGCAGAGTAGGAGGGACAAGGTCAGCCTACTCCAAGGTAATCAGTTTCCATGTGTTCTGTTGAACATGCTACCCGGGTGTTTGGTTCAGGGACAAGCACCCCCAGGCACCCAGTAAGTGTTCATTGTGTTTTATAATTGAACACTTGCCTCAGGTTTCTGTGTTGTTCCAGAAATGATGCAAGACATCGCCCCTAGGAGTCTCTGTTGTCTCTGCCAGTCTCTGCCATGTGGGCGAGACCAGTTGTGAATGTCAAGCTCTGTCTCTGAGAGATGGAGGATGTTCCAGCACAAGACATCACACCCTTAGTCTATTGACAGTGTCATGACCTTTCTCTCAAGCATTAAGTGTAGGATTTAATAAAATTGGAATCAATTGTCAAAAAAAAAAAAAAATGAAAAGAAAAGGGTGAGTGACAATCCTGAGTGTGTAAGACTTGCTAACCTTCAACCTGCTGCTCTCTGTCCAGGAAAAAGAGATTGTAAGTAAGGGCAGCCCCGACTATAACGTAACTTCGTTCGAACTGGCCTTATTTCTCGTGAAAAGTGAAAGGAAGTAAAAGGAAAGGTCTGTAGTTACAGCGGAAAATCTGAAGTTCAATGTTCCTCTGTAGATGACTGTGAGCAATCGTCTTCACTAAAGCAGATGGCATATTTCATTGATTTCATGCATGTTTTCACACTTGAGCATCTCAGAAATTGGGATGTTTATCACAATTGATGGTATCTTAGCATTGCATCATAGTTTACATGGAAACTATATATTTTTTTCCTTAAAAGTATGGTAGAAAATAACCAATGGCACCTTAGATTTAATGGATGTAGCAGTTGAGTCATGTGAGGATTGGGTCCTATTGACTGCTGCCTACAACAGTTACTCATTAATTAAACTTTGGGCTCATTTTTTACAATTTAAGAATTATCATGCTGTAAAATTAACTTGTGTGTGTCTTTGTGTATGTGTGTAGTTCTGTGAATTTTAACCATATGTGGATTCATGTCATAACCACCATAACTAGGACACAGAACAATTGCATCACCCCTCAAACTCCCTTGTGTTATCCCTCTGTGGTTCTTCCCCCAAAATGCCCCCCAGCCCCCGGTGATCACTGATCACTTCTCCCCAGTTTTGTGTGAGAAAACCACATCCGTAGAATCATGCAATAGGTAACCTTTTCAGACTGACTGATGAGGAGCGGCCATAAATACAGATGAAGCTTTGCTTGCTCACCTCCTGCTGTGCAGCCCGGTTCCTAACAGGCCACAAATCGGTATGGGTCTGTGGCCCAGGGGTTGGAAACCGCAGCTCTAGGGTCTAGGATTGCAAGTTGAGAGATTAGGTAAAGAATTTTACTTCTCACTTTGTAACATTCTGTTGTGTTATTTTCCCCCCTATTTTGATGTATCACCTTTATAAAATGATACTGAAAGGGATTTTCAGCATGTCAACTATAATAAAAGAAAGAAGTGGACCTCTCTATGTATGCACATGATGAAGATGCCCAAGAAATACTCCTAAGAGGAAAAGCAAGTTATAGGATAGTATGGTACAGTATGATGCTTTAAAAAAACAAGACTGGGAAGTTATATACCAATTGACTTGGCAGCATTTTTTGCTGTTAATAGTTTGCCTAAGAAACAGAATTGTGGTAGGGGCTTGAGACTTCATTTTTAGTATTGTACTTTCATGACTGATCATTATAAAGAGCAATAAAGAAATAGGAATATTGGTTATAAAATAACAATAAAATTAATGGACACACTTATGTAGACATTTTGGACACTGAGAAGACAGTCATGCTCCTTGTGATACCTTTGAGGTCACAGCCTAAGCCTTATTTATCTTTGCAATCTCTGTAGCATCTGTCACATGGTAGGTGCCCACTCAGTGGGATTTAAAATAAGATGAGTACATAATAAATGTTGTTCGTAGGAAAGTTTCAAGTTAGTGTCATCGTTGTTTCAGCTTATTGAGTTCCAATTTCCTTTAGGTCTTTTTTTTTTCATTAATCCATGTGATTAATTTCTCCCAGAACCAGACTTAACAAGACCCCAATGCCAAGAGGTGGGATTCAGTGGATGCTCAAGACTGTCTGTCCCCATCACTGGTTCATTTGCTTAGAGCTCCCTTTCTCATCTTTGTTTGCACGACCCCCCATTTGACTTGTGTGGTTCAGGAGTAGCTTCCCACCTGCGGGATGTAAAAGAAGGATGCTCTGTTGTTGAAGGCTTGGGGGCTGAGCTCTTGTCATCTTGTACCGTTTACCTTCAGATACTCAAAGCATTTCGTTTATCCCCAAAGCAATGCTGCAAAACAAGTACAGATAGTCCCTGACTTAGATGGTTCGACTTAA
>JAQIFY010003291.1:0-12670 GCA_028533085.1 Varecia variegata | reverse complement strand
TAAAATAGTTTTCTAGCAGGTGTCCCTACATTTGCCATTTTCCTCCAACCTATTTACATAACATCTAGAGAAGCTTTTTAAGAATTCAAGGCAGATCATGTCACTCCTTTGCTCAAAATTTTCCAATGCCGTACCATCTTACTCAGAGTAAATGTCTATAGCCTTATAATGGTCTGAAAGACCCTATATGATATGACAGAATGATCCCAAAGTTTTTGCAGGAGCAACTGAGATGGTAAAGATTCAAGAAGAGCAGGTTCGGAAGAAGGGAATCTGGAGTTGAGTCTTGGGAATGTTAAGTTAGAAGTGCTGATTAGACATCTAGGTGGAGACTTTGAAGTTTAGGGGAGAGATATGATATGGGGATATAAATTTGGAATTCAACCATATATGGATGGTATTGAAAACTATGAGACTGTATGAACTTACCAAGAGGATGAGACAAAATAGAAAAGATAAATTGAGGACTAAGCCCAGGGGCACTGCAATGATTAGAGTCTGGGAAGATAGAGTGGATGAGGAAGATTTAATAAAGGAGACTGACAATGAATGGCTTTGGGATTAAAGAAACAGAGAGTGAAGTCCAGGAAGCCAACTGAAGAAAGTAATTTATGTAGGATAATCAACTAATTCAAATGCTACAGGTAGGTCAAGTAAGATAAGACCTTAGAACAGATAATTGGATATAGCAACACAGAGGTAGGTATTGATCTGCTGAATGCTGTTTCAGTGGAGTGGTAGGACAAAGTCATGATTGGAGGAATTAAAAGATGTTCTACCAGGATCCCCAAACACTTTTTCAGATTCCTACAATTGTATTACCTCTAATTGCCTTTTGGAAAACCTGAAAAAGACTCTATGATACAGGCATGGAATTAATTTTTAACATTGCCCATTTCATTAAGTTAATCTTACACAAAGAAGCCCTTTCCTGATTAGAAACTGTGAGTATTTTTATACCAAAGCCTTTTCAATGAAACTAAACTTTTTATTTCACTTCCTTTCTCCATATTATTCCAATATATGGTTGAGCAGTTTAAACACATGTCTTTGTCATACACATGTTCATATGGCCCATGGTAATATGAATTTTATATTCATTTCTTGAAATTCAGATGGGTTAAAATTTTCAAATGTTTGTCTTATCCTTGGTGATGGACATTTAAAATAACAGAAAGGAAAAGCAAAAATGCTTCTGAAAAGAGTGTGACTTCAAGTATTCTGTCTTCTGGAAAATTAAACCTGATGCCTTTATGTCTTTATGAGGGCTGTCCGAAAGTATCCAGCCATGTAACCATTCTCATTATATTAACAATAGCTGGATGCTTTCCAGACAGCCCTTGTATATCCATCATCAATGTCATACTGTAATTAGTAACATTCACTTGCTTTAAATTATCTATATTGTATTGTTTTCATGTATAAAGTGAAATGGAAAATTAAAGTAATAAATCAGATGATTTGAGATCAAAATAGCCAGCTTTTGCTTCAATTAATTATAAATTTCAGAAAATGTGATCATTTGACTTGGATTAGTCAAATTGTTTCATTCTTCTGCCTTCTTGGTACATGTCAGGTTATATAAGAGTTATTATTGATTAGGAAACTAGTGGTCTTAAAGAATTAACTACATAAACCTATGGATTATCATACATGCTGGGAAAGCCTGATAAAAAAGTAGTTATTATTTAAAAACATTTCATCTGAATCTATGTGTTTAGGCATTATTAATAATGGCAGTGAATAATGCCCCTACCCACTTTTTAAAGAATGTTTCATTTAGTCTTGACATAGTTGCTAAATCAGATTTGAAATAAGCAATCTTTTTCTTTATAGCCTTTATTCTTAATTACATTGAATTTTGTTTGACATGTAGTTAAGTGGTAAAATGCAGTATTTAAATTATTAGATGAAAACTTTTTAAACTTGGGAAATATCTGTATATACAAAGGAATATTATCCCTCTACCCTTGATAAATTAAAACAAATGTCAGTTCTCTGCTTCTGGGCAAAGCTGTCAGGGAGGGGCTGAGATGGCCCCACTCAGCCAAAAATTCTGCGTGTGGCGGTGGGTCTGTCTGAGCAGGCCTCGTTCCTTTCCACCCTCCCCTATTTCACAGTTTCTCCCAGGCCTCTGCCAGCAGGCAGGACCTCAAGCCAGCGGATCTCCCCTAGCTGTGATGTGGGCCAGGAGATTCCCTGCCCAGGATCGCAACCTGAGCTGGGCTCAAGGCCCTCCCGTGGGAGGAGGGTTGCCCCTCAAGTATGTTGTTCTAACCCTGAAGGCACACACACACCTCAGTAGGCTCCTTCACAAATACCCTTCTGTGCCCTGGGGCAATGTGATTGAGACCTGGATGTACCGGATCTGGTCTGCAGGCCTGTCCCATGGGCCCAGGAGATCAATCCCTGACCCTGCCAGGGAGAGGAGTGCTGGTCTCAAGTCACCCACGGGGTGCCCAAGCTGGATCGATGTCTCCCCGCCTCAGGATTTTCCCTGCTCTGCTGGAGTCACCAGGCAAGCAGCACCTGGGAGGGCTGGCTAGTAGGGAGCTCACAGTCTGAGTACCCTTCAGTCCACTGTATGGCCCTAAAGGGAAAGGTCCTGTTCCCTGCAGATGCCTCTGGGTGGTGGCTAAATTCTCTCTCTCTGTGGTCCCGGGTAGGGAAGGGGAAGGGGAAGGGGAGAATGAAGCAATATTGTGCCTGCCGATTGGCTCAGGTCTGTGGGCTGGGACGTGCCCTGAGGGAGCTGGGAGCCTGGTGCCCTGTCCACAAGAGGCTCACCACTCACTGGCGGCTGACATCTCTGGGCTGCTGTTGGCAGGTCTTTCCAACCACTCAAGAGCCCACCAGCAGTCCAAGATGCATGGGAGGGGAAATTTAACCACTCCATCTACCCTTTGTTGCTGGTCTCCAAGCCTGGCCTTTCTCCTTCTAGTTCTCTTCTGCAACTTCTTTCCATGGAGTCTCCTATACTTTCAGGCACCCTTCCTTCTGATCCTCATCTGATCTATGTTTGTCTGCCTGTTTTTTGTTTTTTTTTTTTCACGTTCTTCTAAAAACTGTCTTTCTTGCAGAGACATTCTGGCTGGCAGTTTTTCTCATCCGCCATCTTGCCCCTCCTCCTCCCATACACTGGTGGGACTGCAAACTAGTACAACCTCTGTGGAAAGCAATATGGAGATATCTCAAAGAGATATAAGTAGATTTACTATTTGATCCAGCAATCCCATTACTGGGCATCTACCCAAAAGAACAAAAGACATTCTATAAAAAAGACATCTGCATTTGAATGTTTATAGCAGCACAGTTCACAATTGCAAAGATGTGGAAACAACCCAAGTGCCCATCAATACATGATTGGATTAACAAAATGTGGTATATGTATACCATGGAGTTCTACTCAGCCACAAAAAAACAATGATGATCTAGCACCTCTTGTATTATCCTGGATAGAGCTGGAACCCATTCTACTAAGTGAAGTATCCCAAGAATGGAAACACAAGCACCACATGTACTCACCATCAAATTGGTATTAACTGATCAACACTTAAGTGCACATATAGGAATAACATTCATCGGGTATAGGGGAGATGAGAGGGGGGAGGAAGGGATAGGTATATACACACCTAATAGGTGCTGTGCACACTGTCTGGGGGATGGCCATGCTTGAAGCTCTGACTTGGGTGGAGCAAGGGCAATATATGTAACCTAAACATTTGTACCCCTGTAATATGTTGAAATAAAAACAAATAAATAAATAAATACAAGAAAAACAAGATTAAAAAATGTCAATAATATGTGAATTATTGAATAAGTTTTAGAACATGGAAACCTTATAATACAGGCCATGGAAAGTGAAAGGTGCATAATTATCTGTTAAATTTTAAGTAGTTTAAATAGTCAATTTAGAGATGATAAATTTCAATATATACATTTTCCAAATTGCCTGAATTCACTATAATAGTTTGCTACTCTCAAAATTTTTGAAGTATGGAGATATACCATTAGGCCACTGCTTTAAATAATACAGAATAACATCACAAGAATATAAATATCAAATAAATTCAACTTTTAATTCTTGAGACATGTCAGTAGTTAGATGTGATTTTACACTTATCCCATGTCTTAAGCAGAAAACAATGAATGCAAACATCTGCAGTCATCCTAGTTTACTGAATAATATTCATATCTGTGTTTACAATCAGCTTCAAAACCCCAGACATGGTTCTTCAATTTTCATTATTTTGAAAGTCACTGGGGGCCTTTGGGATTGCAGCAAGAATTTAAGTGCTTTCATTTTACCTAGGGTTCCTACTGTACACAAAATAGATTTCAAATTATTTCTATTAAAGTGTCTTTGTTTCTGTACTTGTGAATTTTTATCTTTAAAATCAAGGGAAAACAAATCAAACTGAATTCCTCTAACAACTCATTTATCCAAGGCTTCTAATCCTTCTCTGAAACAAATAAAGACTCCATGGAAGGAAATTCATGGGTAAAAAGTGGGTGATGGTAGTGATGGTTTGTAAAAAATCAAAACAAAACAAATAGAGCCAGGTGCGGTGGCTCCTGCCTGTAATCCCAACTACTCTGAGGTTTAGGTGGGGGGATCGCTTGATCCCAGGAGTTCCAGACTAACCTGGGCAATATAGCAAGACCCATTTCTAAAGAACAAAAGAAAAAACTTAGCCAGGGGAAGGCTTAGGTGAGAGGATCCCTTGAGTTTAGGAGTTAGAGGCTGCAGTGAACTATGATCATGCCATTTCATTCCAGCCTGGGTGACACAGCAAGACCCTGCTCCTCCAAAAAACAAAAACAAACAAAACAAACAAAAACACTTCAGTACTAACAAATATAGAATATGTAATATTTTCTAAATATTATGTGTATATATACATATATGATATAATCTATAATTAATACATACTTTTCAAAATTGTATGTATGATTGTATATAAATACACATTACAGATGTATATATCCATCCATAAATATGAATCTTCAAGTGATTGTGAAAACATAATCCTTACATACCATCTAAAATATGTACCAAAAAATTGGTTCAACTAAATTGTTCTAGGTTTTGTTTGAATGTTTCACTATAATTCAAGAATTCGACTCACAAAATGACTATTAGGTTTGCACATGTTCCAGTACTTAAACACATTAAAATATTGTTCCAAAATTCATATGGGCAGGCCCCAAGAGAAAAAAATTTATTTAGCTAAATCATGACAAACTTAAAAATGGCCCCATCTTTCAACTGACTTGTAAGTTTTACTGCCTGTTAGGAAATGGTCTACCTCAAGAGTAAGAGAGTTATGGACCATTTCAATTTCTGATTCTAGCCCCAAAGAATCTTTTGTGATAAAAACAGAATGTGCTACTATTTGCTGAGCTTTTAACTTCTGCTCTTTAATAACTAGGCTCATTGCTACTACAAGAATTTCTCCACAGAAATTTAAGCATAGAGCACCATGCTCCAAATTAAGTTTGTTTTAATAATCACTGCTTTGTAGTTTAAAGCTTAAAATAACTGCTATAGTGAGATCTTTGTCCCTCACTCCCCTCCCCCAAAAAGTGTGTAAACCTGTTCTTAGGATCTGTAATGTATACCCTAGAGAACATTAAAGAACATGGAAGAAGGTGCTAACCCAGGTAGGGATGTTGTAATATCTCCATGTATATAATTTTCCTCTTCTTCTACTCCCATGTGAAAGGGAATTTTCTCTCTCAAGTTCTAGATGAGCTTGGTTTTAAATGTTTCATGTGTGTATGTTTATAGTATTCTGGGAAATTTATTTTTGTATTTTCATGTGTGTATGTTTATAGTATTCTGAGATATCCTTGTATGAAGGAGGCACTGAATATTTTAAATTATCTAGTTCATTAGTAGACAGCTTGAATTACAGAACTGCAAATGGTTTTCTGAGCAAGGATATAAAGGTTAACTTTAAAACTTGGCAAATGCTCTGCATGTTGAATCTGGATCTCATTCTTGAAACAATATTCGCTACTATATTGCACACTGAATGAATGTATGCATTGGCAGGTGTTGTAGGAGTAGAAGAAAGTTAAACTTGGAAGATTAAGGAAGCTTTACTTTTAAAGCAACTCAGCACATTGCCTGAAAATATCTACAAGCCTGTGATTTGACTAATCCATTAAATTCCTGTGGTATTTTCAGTGAGGCTTTTAAAGCCTCAGTGAAATCCATTACAATGAGTAATAAGAATCAAATCAAAAGCATCTTCAAATCTAGTCATTTTTGTTCAGACCCAATCTGAGAAGTCAGTTCCTAGGTACATCTTAAATTTTTGGAAACCAAGGTGGCACTCCAATGATGAACCATATGTCAGCTGCTCTTGTTTACTTTGCTTCATTCTTCGAAGATCATAATGAGGCAGTGCATTGTAGTGAAAAAAAAATGATCTAAAGAATCAGGAGTTGGGGTTCTGGTTTCATTTTTGCCACTATTTTCTTCTGTGGTTTTAAGACAGTTACTTTGACTATTAAATGAAAAAACTGTAATATTTTACTAAAAGAGGAAACAAATCTGAATAATTTGCCTTTATGGAATTATAGATTAGAAAGTTTTTATTATTTGGGGAATTTTAGGTTATCACAGAGGTGTGTGAACACCTAGGGAATGCATGCATATTATTGCGTGCATGTGTGTGCGTGTGTGTGTGTGTGTGTGTGTGTGTGTATCCTTTTAAAGGGAGACTATCTTTATCAGTTAGCAGTAATTTCAATATATCATTCATAGCTGCTTCAAAAATTTAGAAATTTTCCACTAAAGGTGCCTCGCATTCAAATCTTATATACTCACTAGGGCTATTTAATTACTCATCCCATATTATGAATTACATTTTATGGCTTTCTTTCAAAATTAGACTTTTTTTCCCTATAAGTTGAACTTTATCATAGGCTGTGGCAGTTTTCAGGGAAGCTGCAGATGTATAATACTTTTCTTCTCCCTGAATGATTAACTGACAGTTTAAAAGTTTTATATATTTTAGATGTTTTATGCTGGTATTAAGTTTCTTTGGATTATTCTGTTGTGACTAACCACATTTACTAGCTGCAGGGAAACTCATTTTTCATTACCGAAGTACAAGGAGCTATAAAGTTATAATTGTGCATACTTTGTAGAACAAAATATGGTTGAGCCTCTAGATCTTAACATCAAGTAGTAACATTTATTTTGTATAGTTTAATGACTTAACTATCTGTATTCAATAGACCTCAGAAATACAGGTGAAAGATGCATAGTATGCAGACTTATATATTGTGAGTATCATACATTTTGGGGATGTAATAAAGCTGCATTAATAGACAACTGATCTCCTTTCTTTTAAAATCTAATATTCTCATAGCTTCAGCATGCAATCTTCTCCAATCTATATTCCCAGTTATGACTTAGCTCTTTATCCAGCATTTGATCATCTACATTTTTATGATTCTCACATGCATGTACCATTGATATCCATGATCTGATAAAAACTGAATGCATCACGATCCCTCAATACTTAGCCTTTCTCTTTTTCCCCATAGCCATCGTGATCAATATCCTCAGCAAACAGTAGAAAAGCAACTTTGGTGGCCTCCATTCCAAGACCATGAACTCAATGCCAGAAAAGACTCTAGTATAAACTTATCACATTCTCCTCCAAGTCAACCAGCAACATTTTCACCTTTTCTCTTTTTACCCTTCTTTGCCTATTTAAAACTGTTTTATGAGTTTATTACCTTTTTATATTATTCTTTTTAATCACTTTTGTCTGTGGTCTTTTTTTCTGATGATGACCTTTGACACTAAAAATAAAAGTAGTTTCTTCTTTGCTCAAATTTACTTCCAAGATTCTGTGGATCTTTGTATCTGTCCCCTTTCCTAATAGTTCTCCTTTGATATTTACTGTCATATTACCAAAGCCTCTTGTTTAGATGAACAATTGGTTTCCTGATTTCTGTTTCTCATTACATTTTCAAATATAGAATTGCAAAATACATTTGGAGGTCACAGCCTTTAAAATCAGACTTACCAGGAAAAAAAATCATTATTACGAATTAAGTAGAAAAGTAGGGTCTCTATATTCCTTTTTCTGTGTGACTATTTTCCTGGTGTATGTTGAAATCATCAATAATATGTGACCTGATCAATTCTGGCTATTTTCAAGAAGGTGCTAAATGGCATTGTTTGCCTTGTCAGATTATATCATTATCTACTTCTAATAAACTGAGAAGCTGCAATAAGAAATTGAAAGCAATGATTGCCTCAAATAACAGCAACAACAACAAAAAATGAATGACTCTTTTCATCTTCTTTATTCTACAAAACCACATAATAGGGGAAAATTCGTGGTTGAGCAAGCCTTTAGCACTAAATAAAGTTTAGTGATTTAAAGTGATAAAAAAAATCAAGTTTTCAAGAACAGATATACCAGCAATAAGTCCTAGACTCTTAACGTATGTCGTCTAAAAGCAATCTAATATCAAAGTCGATATCTTGCATTGATTGATGGTTTAGGATTCCTAAAAAGAAAGACTAATGTCTTTCCTGGCATTATTTAAGTAAAGAAGTTCTTCAATGACAACCTAAAGCCATGAAGTATAATTTGAGGATATTTTATCTGGTCATGGAAGATTAAGACAATGGAATAATTTCTACTTGCCACTTTGCACAGATATTATAAAAATAAAAAAAATTCTATGAAAAATGTCATTTGGACATTTTATGGAAAACAGTCTTAGAAAGGGAGCTGTGACCATAATTATATGGACAGTTTCCTTAAATACTTTAGGAATAATAATCAGCGTCCAGTAACTGTGATATCTCCATATATGCAAAGATAACATTCATTCATTTTAAATATAGGAAAAAATCTATATTTAAGAATACTCTCAGGCTTTTTCTAAGCAACTCTGTTTCCTTGGAGCCCATCTACCACTCCAGATCAACGTTCTATATGTAACCAGTAGTACCTATGTGCTGATATGCACATGACTAAGCATTTAGCTCATAAGGTTTATGTTTTGTTTTACTCTGCTTCTCTTCTACTGAATTTTGAGCAATGGCACACATAGTTTTACTAGTAGTATAATGTGAATTAAAAATTTTAACTAAAAACACAATGAAGCCAACATACCTTGGTGATAAAAACAATAAATATAAAGAAACTGGCTGGGCGTGGTCACTCACGCCTGTAATCCTAGCACTCTGGGAGGCCGAGGCAGGTGGATCGCTCTAGGTCAGGAGTTCGAGACCAGCCTGAGCAAGAGCGAGACCCCGTCTCTACTAAAAATAGAAAGAAATTATCTGGCCAACTAAAAATTTATATAGAAAAAAATTAGCCAGGCATGGTGGCGCATGCCTGTAGTCCCAGCTACTTGGGAGGCTGAGGCAGTAGGATAGCTTGAGCCCAGGAGTTTGAGGTTGCTGTGAGCTAGGCTGACGCCACAGCACTCACTCTAGCCCGGGCAACAGAGCAAGACTCTGTCTCAAAAAAAAAAAAAAAAGAAACTTCTCCAACCTGATAAAGCACATCTATGAAATAACCACAGCTAACATCATACTTCATGGTGAAAGACTAAAATGATTCCTTCCTAAGATCAGGAACAAGAGGGGGACATCCGTTCTTACACTTCAATTCAACATTACACAGGAAGTTCTAGCTAGGACAATTAGGCAAGTAAAAGAAAATAAACAACATCCATATTGGAAAGGAAGAAGACTATTTCTATTTGAAGATGATAGAATCTTTTATATAGAAAATCCTAATTGAATTTCGATGCAGTAGCAATGAATAATACAAAAATGAAATTAAGAAAACTTAATAGCATATGAAAGGATACAATACTTAGGGATGAATTGAATAAAAGAAGTGCAAAACTTGCATACTGGAAATTCAAATCATCGCCAAAATAAATTAATGATCTCTTAAATAAATGGAAAGACATCCATATTCATGGGTCAGAGGACTTAATGTTATTAAGAGGGCAAAACTATTCAAACTGATCTACGGATTCAGTGTAGTGCCTATCAAAATTCAAACTGCTTTTTTTTTTCTTTTTGCAAAAATTGACAAGCTGATCTTAGAATTCATGTGAAAATACAAGTAACTCAGAATAGCCAAAGCAATCTTGAAAAAGATGAATTCTCTTAAAATCTCTGGGGTAAGAACAAGGTATCAGTATTTTTAAAGATTTGGGGAAAATACCATGTACAAAGTTGGGAAATACACTGTTAGTGTAAAGAACTGTACTGGACACTTGACTAGTAAATAGCTCTGCATCTCAGTTTCTTTATTTGTAAAATGAGCATAACAATTCCTGTCCTCAGTATTAGAAATGAGTATTTGTATGAGAAAGGGCTTTTAGACCACAAAGAGTAATCCTCAAAAATCAAGTTTTCAAGTGAAATGTTAGTGGTAGAATCTAGGGGCTGTGTATATGCTTGTTCACTGTTAAATTCTTCAACTTTCCTATATGTTTGAAAATTTTCTTCTCTCCATATCTGGAACAAGGTTTGAGAACTGATTCTATCATAGGAGCTACCACATTTTCTCATTTGTTTCCATTTTTATTTGAACTCTCCTTTAGTAATCTTAGACTTTCTAATCTTCAACAACAGAACTAAACTTCTGTAGATACATAATTCATATACATACATTTTAAATACATAATACTGTTTGGCTAGAAAAACATAGATGAATCATAAAATATTCATAAAATTAATATTTTACCTTACATTTGTGTTTAATATTAGGTGGGAGAAGATGGTGAATAGTTTATTCATCCTAGCCTTGAGTATTTTGAGACAATTATAAATATAGCTATCAGTTAGAAATTGAGAGGGGACTTGGAGTTTTATAGCAATGAAATACATATATAGAAGTATTTTTATTTTCTTTATGTCCATATTTCCATGCAAAATATATCTTATCCTAAATAATGTGATGTTAGTCATAGAATAATTAGACTGGAAGTTACTTTGCATGAATTTTTCCAGCCTAAGTTAATTGCTACTACTTCTGGGTCTCCACTGCCCTCTGTTAACACCCTGATGCTATAAATAGTAACTATTACAATTGTAGGTATGCTTATCTTGAAAAAATATGTAGGTATGCTTATCTCCTGACAATACTGTGAAGTCCTTGAAGGTAGGAACTGTGTCTTATTTGTTACTGTATCACCAGTTCATAAAATTTTTCTAAGTGTTTATTATGCACAAATATAGTGTTAGGTGGTAGTAATTCAATGTAATTAATGTTTAGCACAGTTCTTGTCTTACAGTAAGCATTCAATAAATGTTTGTGGAACTTGAAGAAGGACAAAATATAATATATTCCACTACCTCAATAATACAATATAGGAGAAAGAAGTTAGACTAAGAAACCATTCAGTCATTTTATTCAAGAAATTGGCTAGGCTAATTCCAGGAAATGGATGATATAGTGCCTTTCTAAAGTTATTGGTACTGAAACTATATGGGGGATCCATATAATAATAGTTACCATTTGAATTAAAATCTAAATCCAAGAAGAGCACTAGCTCTTGTCCTATAAAAATGAAAATGTCTTGTGTTTCATTCTCCATTTGTCATGAGGAGGATTGTCGATAAAAACATTCAGAAGAGTAAGGATGCCTCTAAAATTCATTCTTAGCTCTACTATTATGTTTCTGTATAAATTTGGAGAAAAAAGCATTCTTTTGTAAACTCTAAAAAATGGGGACTATATTTTTTTCACTCACTTAAAAATTATATAGCTCAATTGAGGTCCATACTTCTCACAGTGCTACAAGGCATTGAACCAAGTTTAGATCTACATTGGAAATGAATGTAACTGATTTCTCTAATAGAAAAAAGAGAGTCACAGAGATAAGAATACGGTAAAGAAGAGAGAGCACAATGATGCTTCTCTAATTTTGCCACTGTATACTCTAGCTGCTTTACAACCCAACAAGTGAATTTAAGCATACTCAATTTTTGTCCCCAGAAACAATTTTCTTCCTAGAAATGATGGCATCTGAGAAGTCTTTTCCCCCTCATTCAGCTTGAGAAAGTATTTATGTATATATTCTCTTCAATCTGAAGAAAAAACATGGTTTTCTGGATTTCTATTTTTTTTTTTTACAGGTGTTCTGTTGAAGTCTATTGAATGATTCGGCCATAATTTACATCTTGGAAGATAAACAGAGGAAAAGGGGATTATTGCTTCAAAAGTTGAACAAATCAGGCTACGAAGTTTTGCCTCAGCCACCATATTCACCTGACCTCTCGCCAGCTACCACTTCTTCAAGCATCTCGACAACTTTGTGCAGGGAAAACGTTTCCACAACCAGCAGGATAAAGAAAATACTTTCTAAGAGTTCTTTGAATCCCGAAGCATGGATTTTTTTTTATTTCAGCATACTATGGGGGTACAAAAGTTTAGGTTATGTATATTGCCCATGCTCCCCACCCCCCCGAGTCAGAGCTTCAAGCGTGTCCATTCCCCAGACAGTGCACATCGCACTCATTATGTAGGTATACACCCATCCCCTCCCCTCGCCACATCTGCCTGACACCCAATTAGTGTTATTCCCAAATGTGCACTTAGGTGATGATCAGGGAAACCAATTTGATGGTGAGTACATGTGGTGCTTATTTTTCCATTCTTGG
>JAQIFY010003290.1:0-12670 GCA_028533085.1 Varecia variegata | reverse complement strand
GTTAATACAAGAGATATTAGTTCACCTTTTTTTAATGGCTGAGTAGTACTCCATGGTATACATATACCACATTTTATTAATCCACTCACTTACTCATGGGCACTTGGGTTGTTTCCTGCCTGAACTTCTTAGAACACAACATGTATCCTGCTATTCTTCTGCCCAACAAAATGTTGCTTTCCTTCACTACATATTAAACTTAGGTCAGGTTTGTTCTCCCTGGTATTTCTACCCTTCCATATATTCATAGTTATCTATTGCTGCATAGTAAATCATCCCGAAACCAGGTGACTTCAAACAATCCTCATTTATTATCTCTCACATTTTTGAGAGTCGGGAATGTGGAAGGTACTTAGCTGGGTGGTTCTGGCACGATGTCTTCCATGAGGCTGCAGCCAGAAGGAGGCTGCAGTTGGAACAGTGAGACTGAAGCAGCTAGGGGTGAGTGAGGCCTCCCCGTCCCTTTATGCAGTATCAGAGCTTGTCTGTGTGGTCCTTCTACATGTGCTGCTTTGGGCTTCACCCCAGCATCGTAGCCCTGGGACAGTCAGATTGCTTCCATGGCCACAAAGGGCTCCAGTGTGATTGTTGCAGAGAAGCAGGCAGACTGCATGGCCTTTTATAACCTAGGCTTGAAGATATCTTAGTGTCACTTTCTCCACTTTCCCTGTATGCTTTGGGTCAAACAGCCACTAAGCCTGGCCCAAAACCAAGAAGAGGGGATACAGACCTCACTTCTTGATAGGAAGAGTGTCAATGCCACATTATGTTTCTATAGAAACATAAGGAAAGAGAGACCATTGTGGTCATCTTAGAAAATGTTATGTGCTACACATAGTCTGATTTCAACTTAATTATCCAGTCTAAATAATATGTTCATTTGATTTCTGTCTTCTGTCTCATTTTTCCCTTGCTTCACCAAATATACCTTTTGATATTTTGGATTATTGTTCATTAAGTAGCCACTCTGTCATGGTGGGTGGAGTATATGGCCCTGCTCTATTGACACTGTTTGGCCATCTGACTTACTTGCCCAGTGAAAAATTAGGAGATGTGATGCAAGCAGAGACTTTAAAGGTTTTAGTTTTGCGTGGCTTTTGAACTGACGTTCTGCTGTGGCAAGAGCCTGCCCCGTGCTGGATGCTCCTTTAACCTGAGCCCCAGAATGAACAAATATGGAGCTCATCTAAAATCATCTGCAGCCTAGAGCCAATTTCAGCTGACAGCAACTTTAATCAGAATCACCCAGTCCAGCCACGCCTGGAGCAGTCAAACTCTGTCTATGGATGCTTGTGCTGTAAGCCACTGAGGTTTTGGCAGTTTTTTACATGGCATTATTTTGGCAGTACACTAACACATATCCCTTTGCTTCAGTTAGACTAGTTTCTTCTTACATCTTCTAACTTTCCATGGATAGTGTGACCTTTGTTCATAGTGTTGCTGCGTCTTGGATGCTATTCCCTACCCTCATCTGCTTTCAGTTCTCAAGGCCACCATATGTGCTCTCCCTCTAAGAACTCAGGCCAGCTTACCAAGTGATGAGACCATGTGGAGAATACTGAGCACGTTTTACCAGGGGTGGGGAACCTCCAGCCTTCTGATTTCAAGACTGATCTTTTTTAAGCACCCAAGTAGGCAAGAAAGCTGCATCTTTCTCTGCTGCACCCCTTTTAATGAAAGGATTTCTTCTGTAAAATTTGGATTCAGTCAAAAGGCCACAGTCAAGGATCCAGAAGGCCAGATGTGGCCCCAAGGTCACATCTCAAACATGACAAAACACAAGTAAGGTCAGCACCAATGACTACAGCTACATGAATGCGCCCAGCCTACTACAGACTTATGAACAATAACAAATGACTGCTGTTTTCATACACTGTGTTTTGAGTGGTTTGTTACCCAGCAATAATTAATTGATACATGAGTGCTAATAAATATTATTCAAATATATGGAAACACCAGCTCATATTACTTTCTATGGAATATAGTTGAATTCATTAAAAATTGCAAAAAGATTTAAATAAAGATATGTAATGTTTATATAGATTAAAATAAAACTGCTAACTAAGAAACATGATATGCTTGGATCTTTCTCTCTCTCTTTCTTTCTTTCAAGACAAGATCTTGACTGGACATTCTTTAAAAACTTGATGCTTGTCCGATTTTCTTTGTCTATATATTTAACTGATTACATACTTTAGGGGCCCTAAGACACACAGCATTTAACAGAGACTTGAACACAGAAGATTTCTTTAGCATCACTTTCTGCCCTCCCTCTCCCCTCTCAATCTCCCCTCTGCAGCCATAGCCATCTACTTGTACATTCTTGAAGTATTCACACTGTTTGAGACTTCAGCACATTTCATGCTGTTTTGTTTTGTTTTTGCCTGAAACTTGTTTCTATTTTTCTGCCTGTATAATGCCTACTTATCCTTAAAATCTTGGTTCAAGTATCACCTTCTCAGAAAGCCTTTCCTGACCCAAATTTGCTTATAATTCTGATTTTTGGCAAACCCACTCTACCCTGTAAATACTTCTATGTTAGTTTGACTTTGGGAGAAACAGTAGCATGTACTAGTCATTGATTAAGAGGTAAATCACATGCTGTAGACAAGCACTCCAACCTAGGAGTGATTCTGTGTGTCTTCTGGAGGAGTCTTCAGTGTGACCACAGCAATCTAACAAGTCTGTGAGATCAAATGCAATGTTGTGGATGAGAAAGGAACAGGGCAAAACTGCCTCAGTTATTCCAATAACAAAAACACAAGGTTTGCAGACATCTCTCAGTGTGTCTGATCACACCATGTTACCAGTTGTGGAGCCTGAGTTTTCTTTATGTCACCACTTTTGGAAAATTATAACTAGAGTAACAATACTTTTTGATTTAGTCCTTTTGACCCAGAAAACTTATGAATAATATCCCCTTTCACTCTCAAAATTGCCCCAATTTAGACACTAAACTGTATTGTCATCATGGTCACACCTTTGATGTAAAATGGATCTTTCTGTATAACACTAGCAGCTCTTATAAATTTAATATTAACCAGCCCTTCAAGTAATAATAGAATCTTTTCTTATGTTTTCACTTTTCCTTTATTATTGTTATTGAATTCAATTTACATACAATAATATATCCTGATTTTAAGTATACAGTTTGTTTTATTTTGATAATTGTATTCATACATGTATACATCACTTTAATTAAGATATAAAACAATTCCATTATCCTCTAAAGTTTCTTCATGTTCCTTTCCAGTCTATTGCCTGATTTCTCCAGGCAAGTATGCTTCTGATTTTTGTCATCATCATTTAGTTTGTGCCACAAATTCACATAAGTGGAAATAATTTTTTTGT
This sequence comes from Varecia variegata, assembly GCA_028533085.1. Taxonomy (NCBI): domain Eukaryota; kingdom Metazoa; phylum Chordata; class Mammalia; order Primates; family Lemuridae; genus Varecia; species Varecia variegata. Next base: position 9,319 of record JAQIFY010003290.1, on the reverse strand, counting down.
TGTTCTTTTGCTCAAAGTAACATTTTGATGATCATACATGCTATTGTGTGTATCAATAGTTCCTACCTTTTCATTATTGAATAATACCCCAGGTATGCATACAGCATAATTGTTAATCCATTCACCTGAGGATGAGTGCTTGGGTTGTATCCACTTTGAACTTTTATAGAATAAAGGTGGTATGAATATTTTAATACATGCCTTTTGTGGTTAGTTTTAATTTTTCTTGGATAAGAATCCAGGAGTAAAATTGCTGTGCCTTAGGGTATGCATATGAATAAATGTATTAAAACACTGCTCAACTCTTCCCAGGTTGTACCATTCTACACTCCCAAAATATAAAAATCCCAATTGCTCCAAATCCTCACCAACACTTGGGATTTACAGTCTGTTTAATTTTAGCCATCACAGCAGGTGAAAGTAATAATGAGAATCTTTTTACTACTAGTCACAACCCAAATATTTTCCAAAAATACAACCTACCATGATCACAGAGAAGAGAAATATTTTGACTAAGCCAACTAACCACAAAATAAAGAAAAACTGATTTTTAAGTTTTCTAATTTATTTTAGTGCTTTAGAATAGGTTTTTAAAGACATTACATACCAAAATTTTGAAAAAGAAAAGGATTTGCAGAATACATATACTTTAACTGTAGTTTTCATCAATTAAGAAAATTATTGCCTCATTCTGAGTTTAGAGATTATTATAATTTAAGGTTCTTATTAGCTAAATACTCAATTATTTCAAAAGAGATTTGAGGATTCTTTTTCATAGCCAAGTTAGAAAATATGATAATCTTAAAACTCTAAAGGTTGAAGTATTTTGTTACCAGTTCAGAAAAAATTATATTCTTCTTAGTTCGGTTAGTGCACTTTAGAGTAATATGATTCACAGTGCTTATTCAGAGAAAATAGGAAATCAGAAAATCAGACTCCAAAACACATGATGCTAATTTTGTTTCATGGGTACATGATCGCAGAAGATTATCAAAATCTTCCTACTTAAAAATGTATTATAGTAGATAAAGATAGCTGAGTAGCAGTTTTAACCTGAATGTCTTCATTTCTATTTTTAAGCATCTGGCTATAATTTTAAGGAATACTTTTAGTGAAGAATATGAAAAGAAAAGCCTTAATACTGTGTAAGAATAAGGAAGAATTATTTAAATTGAAGATAGAATTCAATGTTTGTACCAGCCACCCACGTAGTTGAGAAAGCAAATGACACAAAGGTAATTTACCTGTAATCAGTTCAATGCTTCAGTGTGCTCTGTGGAACAACACAAATTAGTCAGTGAAAATCTATTATAACTGTGTCTGATTATTATCCAAAGATGAGTCTCTCCAGTATAACTTTGAGGAAAGATATTCAATGCCTAGCATCAATCATCAATCACCATATTAGCAGAAATCCATTATCCTGTTAGTCTAGGAGCTTTGGATAAAATGCATTTAATGAATCTTAATGAATAATAACCTCTTTGCTAAGAAAGGAATTAGAAACGCAATTTTATATCAAACAGAAGATAAATTTACATTTACTTATCAAAGCTACTTTACAATCCTATTGTCTTTCAAATTTATTATATAACTATTAACACAGCACTAACCTAGTTTTACTATCTAAAAATAGATATTATTAATATTGACAACTCTCTTACTTATTGGCAAAAACATAAGTACATAAATATATGTAAAATTCTTATTTTTTCAATGTTATCAAGACAAAAATGAGAATGCATTACCTTTTGTGTAGCCACACAAAAGTACACATGCTGATTCACTGTGCTTCACCAGGCATTGCATATAAACTAAATTCCTGAAAGTTCAGATGTAGCGTTTGTAATGGCAACCAAGCTTAAGAAAGAAGAGGAAATAGTCATAAGAAGGTCTTAAAGTACTATGATAACAAAAGACATAAAATTAATAAAGCAAGGTAAGCATGCTTCATGCCCCTATGAAAGAGTAACCAAACTCAAAATAGGCCACCACTGCTGAGTGCAGCCAGCCATGGAAAACTCCAGTACTCTGTGTGATTCCCACTCACCCCATGTCCTTTTCTTGAACTCAGCTGAGCCACGATCTCTGTCTTGAAAAGGTTGTGACATGGCTGTCCTTGGTCTTTGTACATTTTGCTTTTTTCTCCACAATTTAGCAATCTCCATCTTTCCATCAAGCTACTACTGTACTTGTTTGTTTTGTTTAAGGTAAACTCCAAAATTTATTGAAGTATTTCCTCATTCATTAGAAAGTTACTATCGTATTAACTTTACTATTAACAGTATTTTTATTAGGAGTATTTTTCTTAGCAGACTTGTTACAAAGTGGCATGGTTTTAGTGGTCCACCTTTGACCCTATGTTTGGCATAATCCCTTAATTTTAATCCAGTGATTCTGCAGAACATAAGGTTTTTTGTTTTGTTTTCTTTTGTTTTTTGGAAATAATATGTATTGTATTATAGCAGATTTTTCTGCAAATCACACACATATAATCATTTGCTAGATGTTTCCCCATCCCTAACTTAAAAGAGCAAAGTAACCTATATCTAAATATTTTGTTTCCTGGCCAACCTCTGCCAAGAGTTTGCACAATCTCTCTCTCTCTCTCTCTCTCTCTCTCTCTCACTCACACACACACACACACACACACACACAAGCTATGTTCATTCTACCAATAAGTAAAATGATGACATAAAACCTCTGAATGCCATAAGGTATATTAAGAGGATTTCTTCATAAATTTTGCACCATGCTAAGCGTTTGCATAAGTAGATTAGGGCATACTTACAGGGCTCTGGAGCTTGCATCCTCAGGGCAGGTACTTTACACAAAAAAAACTGTTCAAAGCCATTGCATAAGGCAGCGGAATTTTTGTTAAAACAGTTGCCTCGCCTAGGAAATATCACAAGAGTTCAGAGGAAGGTAGACCTTAGAAATGTAAGTGCAAATTGAAGTCAAATTAAATACAATCTAGAGAAATGAAAAAAACTGGAATAAATAGGAATATATCCCAACATCCTGAATGTCAATTTTACTTAATGGTAACTTAAAACTTTAATCTTATCTTCATGCAATATAATACAATTAGGTGCGGAAGTAACGTTTCAAGTATGTACGATGATTTAGAATAGCTTTCTGTGTGGCAGGATGCTTCAGACTCAGTCTGACCACTCTTTCCATCCCCTTCCTCCAATACAGGTATTTTCTTGGATTCTATTTTTTAATTAGAAAAATGGTAAACAGAAAATTAACAGTGTCATACTAAATGTCCACATATGCATCATCCATATTTTATATTTGCCTTCTCTCTTTTAGATCACTTTAGAGGAAATGTAACATAAGGAGTTAATGCCCCCTTTGTATCCCACTGTGATATCAAACCCTCCCTCCCTCCTCAGAGATGACTCATCTTCCTAAAGAGAGTATACGTACTTTCTGTCAGTTATTCCCATTAGGCATGAATATACCCATTCCCTCCTCCCCCCTCTCACCTGCCTGACACCCAGTGAATGATACTTCCATATGTGCACATAAGTGATGATCAATCAGTACCAATTTGATGGTGAGTACATGTGGTGCTTGTTTTTCCATTCTTGTGATACTTCACTTAGTAGAATGGGCTCCAGCTCCATCCAGGATAATACAAGAGGTGTTAGTTCACCATTGTTTTTTCTGCCTGAGTAGTACTCCGTGGTATACATATACCACATTTTATTAATCCACTCATGTATTGATGAGCACTTGGGTTGTTTCTACATCTTTGCAATTATAAATTGTGCTGCTATAAACATCCTAGTGCAGATGTCTTTTTTATAGAATGTCTTTTTTTCCTGTGGGTAGATGCCCAGTAATGGGATTGCTGGCTCAAATGGTATTTCTACTTTTAGTTCTTTGAGGTATCTCCATATTAATTTCCATAGAGGTTGTACTAGTTTGCAGTCCCACCAGCAGTGTATGAGTGTTTGTCTCTCTTCACATCCACACCAATATTTGTTGTTTTGGGACTTTTTGATAAAAGCCATTCTCACTGGAGTTAAGTGATATCTCATTGAGGTTTGGATTTTCATTTCCCTGATGATTAGAGATGTTGAGTGTTTTTTCATGATTTTTGGCCATTATTCTATCTTCTTTTGAAAAGTTTCTGTTCATGTCCTTTGCTCACTTTTTAATGGGGTTGTTTGATTTTTTTCTTGCTTATTTTTCTGACTTCTATATAGATTCTAGTTTTTAGCCCTTTGTCAGATGTATAGCATGCAAATATTTTCTCCCATTCTGTAGATTGTCTACTCACTCTAGTGATAGCTTCTTTGGCTGTGCAGAAGCTCTTTAATTTGGTCAGGTCCCATTTATTTATTTTTGTTAATGCTGTGATTGCGTTTGGGGTCTTTTTCATAAATTCTTTGCCTAGGCCAATGTCTACAAGAGTTTTTCCAACATTGTCTTCTAGAATTCTTATAGTTTCATGCCTTAGGTTTAAGTCTGTTATCCATCATGAGTTGATTTTGGTGAGAGATGAGAGGTGTGGATACTGTTTTAGTCTTCCACATGTGGCTATCCAATTTTGCCAGCACCATTTATTGAATAGGAATTCATTTCCCCAGTGTATGTTTTTGTCCGCTTTGTCAAAAATCAGATGGCTATATGAGGATGGTTCTATGCCTGAGTTCTCAGTCCTGTTCCATTGATCTATGTCTCTATTCTTGTGCCAATACAATGCTGTTTTGGTTATTATATCCTTGTAGTATAGCTTGAAGTCTGATAAATTGATGCCTCCCAATTTGTTCTTTTTGCATAAGGTTTCTTTGGCTATACGGAGTCTTCTCTGGTTCCATATGAAGCATAGAATTATTTTTTCTAGATCTGCGAAAAATGATGTTGCTATTTTAATAGGTATTACATTGAATATGTAGATCACTTTGGGCAGTATAGACATTTAAGCAGTGTTGATTCTGCCGATCCATAAGCATGGTATGGTTTTCCACCTGTTTACATCCTCTGCTATTTCCTTCCTCAGTGTTTCATAGTTCTCCTTGTGGAGGTCCTTCACCTCCTTAGTAAATATATTCCTAGGTATTTTAGTTTCTTTGTTGCTATCGTGAAGGGTATTGACTCTTTGATTTTGTTCTCAGTTTGAGTGTTGTCGGCATATACAAATGCTACTGATTTCTGTACATTGATTTTGTAACCTGAGATTTGCTGAACTTATTTATCAATTCCAGTAGCCTCTTGGCAGAATATTTGGAGTTTTCTACATATAAGATCAGATTGTGTGGAAAGGACAATAGTTTGACCTTTTCTACCCCTATTTGCATGCCCTTGCTTTCCTTCTCTTGTCTGATTGCTCCATTTAGGACTTCCAGCACGATGATGAATAGAAGTGTTGATAGAGGGCAAACTTGTCTGGTACTAGTTCTAAATGAGAATGCTTTCAATTTTTCCCTGTTCAGTGTGATGTTGGCTGTGGGTTCGTCATTTATGGATTTTATCATTTTGAAGTAAGTCCTGTCTATGATTGCAGTAGATTCATTTTTAAAACTTATCCAACATTGCTAATTCAAAATATATTTTAAATATCTAAAGATACTCCATCATTTATGAAATAAATATTAAAATATTCTAAATAGCATGGTACCACCTTACATTTTTTACCAAAGGATCTTAATTTCAGGTTTCCTAACACAAAATAAATGGTTCAGAATAAAATAGGGTGAGCAAAATAATATTTTTAATATTTCATTGTTATTAGTGAAATTATATAAAGTCAGAACATTCATTGAAGGCTATGTTCTTATATTGTGGTTACTAAATTGGATGCTTAAAGTATTTAAAGGATCAGCAGAATGGGACCTCTGTGAACCTTAACACCAATCAGACCAACCTTCCCAACAAAGATACTATAAAATAGGGATTAAACATTTTTAAAAATCTTTCTAAAAGTAGCTCCCATTAAGTAAATATTTACCTTTTTTTTTTAGCCCTGAGAATTTGTTTTAATTATGGGAGAAAACCCTCAGACATAGAAGAGATTTGGTGATGATGCAGGAAAAATATGAAGTCCAGGGTCCACCTAGGATTTGAAATGTTTGGATGAAAATTCTAATGAATCCCCCTTCTTGAAGCACAAATTCAACAAATTAGATTTCAAGGTAAGTATGAATTACCATTAAACTAGCCCCCTCCCAAAGTTGCAATCAAGCTTTGAATCTTCTGGTGAACAGAAATTCTTAAACCTTGAACTTGGATTGAAGTGGTATAAAGGAGAAAAGATGTGCTTCAGTGGGTAATTGCACTTTGTCTAAAGCAAGAGTTGACAAACCACAGTCTCCAGTTAAGTCCAGCCCACCACCTGGCTTTATAAGTAAAATGTTACTTGAACACAGTCACAATAATTTATTTACAGTTATACAATGTCTGAGTTGAGTAATTATTACAGCAACATTATGGCCCACAAAACCTAAAGTATTTAATACATAGCTCTTTACAGAAAAAGTTTGCCCACTCCTGGTCTAGAGCACACCCTTCTGAGTTATCTTATTCTGACTCTTTGGGAGCTATTTTATAACTCTGTAAGTTGTAGGTAAGTGATAGCAATACACAACAATTCTTATCTATTACATGCAAAGTAGAGTTTCAATTTCTCTTCCCCACTGTGGATGAAACGAGTTTTAGCTCCATTTGTACATTCATTTCCATATTCTTGAACTATAAATAGTTCAGGAATAGTTTTTTGGAATTCATTTTGAGCCAATTTAATATCTTCCCAGTTTCCTAATTAAGAAGTTAAATAAAACCCTTAACAGATTCATTTTTATAACTGTATAAAAGTCATGATTTTAAATTTCTTTTGAAAATTATTTTTTAACCGAGCTCTCTGATGAAATTGTCACTATTTGAGGTTGAGCTATATAATTGTGAAATAAAGTCACTCTTAGTATATATTGGCTCAGCGATGAAACATGTAGGACTACTTGGTTTCTTTAGGTGGCCTGGCTATGTTGGTGGCAATTTCACCTGAAGTTTCATATTGAACTATCAAACTTCAGTAGGACAAAATGCATAAGATCCACTAGGACTTGATACACTGACATACATGAAGCATGACTCCACACCTAGACAGTCTTGCTATTTGTAGTACTGCCACACGTTTGTGCCCTAAAGACTTGAGAATTCCAGTAAAATGTGTTTCACGTTATTTCCATGCAAAAGAAAAGTTGGTGTGTTTCTAATTGTATTTGCTGCATTGTTTAGTCCAGTTTTGAAGGAAAAGTTCTCTGTTTCAACTAGTTCAATGAGAACTAAATCTTACACATAAGTTTTATACATCCAATGATTAGACACATTTTCCAATGACTTGCTTCTGGCTCTGTACATTTCAAAAAGTGTTTCTCCTTTAAAACCCACATATATCCAGTGCTGTGTGCTAAAGAAAATGATATGCTGAAATAGGTTACAGCAACTGAACTATACATGAACATGACTGTGACACACTCAAATATATCCCCTGGAACACAAATCAATGGTACCCCCCCCAACTCTACCTCTTCTTAGATAAATCCCATATGTGCCTGATCCACTCTACCTGAGGGGACATGTGACAGAGAGGAAAGAAGAATGGAAGGAACAGCAGTCTCAACAAAATTGCAGTTAAAATATTTTTTATATTTTATATAAGGACACTGCTAGAGTCCTTCATGAGGTATGCAGTAAAATGTCTCTGGTGGGAGTCTTGCTCATCTATCTTATGCCTTTGCTAGCTTAAGGCTGGTACCCTGTTGAAATGTAATTAAATAATGATTGGTGGTTTCAGCAAGAGGATCTTCCAGACATCATTATATCTTAATTTAATACAGGATGAGGAGGCACAGGAAATGACCAAAATCAAGATTTATTTGATCCTTTCTTACTTTATTACAAAATTTAAAAGAACATTTTAAAATGAAAATCCATCATTTTGCACTAGCATAAAGGTTTGGCCCCAAATAAAACACTCCATATGGCTCCTGAAAGGAAGAAAAATACAACTTTCTCAGATAGTCAAAGCTAAAGTCTATTTTTAACAACATATGGAAAAACAAACTATAAAGCCCTACGTAAGTTTAAAGCAAATAGTGGCCTCAATGATCCAATGTAAGTTTAATCAAAGAGCTCTCAAAAATAAAAATTGATCTGATTCCTGTACATAGGCTTACATGTTGTTATGAATTCTTTCCAGGTACACAGTTTCTATGAGACCATGTTGGTAGCACCCTACTGTCACAAAAATTATTATAGTGGAGCTAGATTGGAAACCTGTGAAATCATTACAACATCACAAGTCTTCCATGCCTGAGAATGAGTATAGAATCAGTACTTCATTTGATCTTTTCTCATCACTAAAGCATATCATTGGAATGTACCTTTATTTTTTTTCTGCATAAGAGTATCTGAGTGTTTGATATTTTTAATTAATCAATTTTCCAATGATTTAAATGGACAGATGTCCCACTGTTTTTGATGCTTACCCACTGAACTTATATAGCTTCTTTACATAAAAAAATTGTGTCTGCTCTCAAATATATAGGAATTAATGCTGCACGTGAATGTTTTGTTTAGTAGGAAACCTGAAAGCTCTGCTGAATTTCTGAGACTATTTTCAACCAATATAATTTATTAAACATTAAATTGAAAAATACTCTGGTCAATGTGAATATTGATCTCCAGAACTGGTCTTGTGCAACCTATCAGTAAAATGTATGTACTTTCAAGGATAAGTTATTTTATTATGTTCCATGAATAATAATTTTAATACATATAAAATATTTAGGTTATTAAATATGAAATGTTCGATTTCCTTAAGTACTAAGTTTGACAGTGGATATCTCTGACATTTTGCTTCAACACCCTTGTTTTAACATTATTGTGAAGGTACATCCTCATTCTTTCAAATTCATGGTCTGGCTTGCGATTATCTTACACATTTCTTTTTTATTTATTTATTTATTTATTTATTATAGCTTATTATGGGGGTACAACCGTTCTGGTTAAATATATTGCCCATGCCCTTCCCAATCCCCCGAGTCTGAGCTTCAAAAGTTTCCATTCCCCAGACAGTGCACATGGCACTCATCATGTAGGTATACACCCATCCTCTCCCCCACCCTCATCCCCCCGAGTCAAATCTTTAAGCGTGTCCATTCCCCAGACAGTGCGCATCACACTCATCATGTAGATATTCACCCATCCCCTCCCCCCACCTCTGTCCAATACCCAATTGGTGTCATTCCTAAATGTGCACCCAGGTGTTGATCAGGGAAACCAATTTTCTGGTGAGTACATG
>JAQIFY010003289.1:0-12672 GCA_028533085.1 Varecia variegata | reverse complement strand
ATATCTCATTGTGGTTTGGATTTGCATTTCCCTGATGATTAGAGATGTTGAGCATTTTTTCATGTTTCTTGGCCATTCTTCTGTCTTCTTTTGAAAAGTTTCTGTTCATGTCCTTTGCCCACTTTTTGATAGGGTTGTTTGATTTTTTCTTGCTGATTTTCCTGAGTTCTAAATAGATTCTAGTTATCAACCCTTTATCAGATGTGTAGCATGTGAATATTTTCTCCTATTCTGTAAGTTGTCTGTTTGCCCTTGTGATAGTTTCTTTGGCTGTGCAGAAGCTTTTTAATTTGATCAGGTCCCATTTATTTATTTTTGTTGTTGCTGTGATTTTCTTCAAGGTCTTCTTCATAAATTCTTTGCCTAGGCCAATGTCTATAAGAGTTTTTCCAACATTTTCTTCTAGAATTCTAATAGTTTCATGCCTTAGTTTAAGTCTGTTACCCACCGTGAGTTGATTTTTGTGAGAGGTGAAACGTGTGGATCCTGTTTCAGTCTTCTACATGTGGCTATCCAGTTTTCCCAGCACCATTTATTCAATAAGGATTCTTTTCCCCAGTGTATGTTTTTGTCTGCTTTGTCAAAGATTAGATGGCTATATGAGGATGGTTTTATATCTGGATTCTCAGTTCTGTTCCACTGGTCTATGTCCCTGTTCTTGTGCCAGTAACAAGCTGTTTTAGTTACTATAGCCTTGTAGTAAAGTTTGAAGTCTGATAAATTAATGCCTCCCATTTTGTTCTTTTTGCCTAAGATTGCTTTTGCTATACGGGGTGTTCTCTGCTTCCATACAAAGTGTAAAACATGAGTGGATTAATAAAATGTGATATATGTATACCATGAAGTTCTACTCAGCTATAAGAAATAATGGTGATATAGCACCTCTTGTATTTTCCTGGATAGAGTTGGAACCCATTCTACTAAGTGAAGTATCCCAAGAATGGAAAAATAAGCACCACATGTACTCACCATCAAATTGGTTTTAACTGATCAACACCTAAGTGCACATATAGGAATAACATTCATTGGGCGTCAGGCAGATGGGAGGGGGGAGGAGGGGATGGGTATATACATACATGATGAGTGTGATGAGCACTGTCTGGGGAATGGACACGCTTGAAGCTCTGACTCGGGGGGGCAGGGGGGGCAAGGGCAATATATGTAACCTAAACACTTGTACCCCCATAATATGCTAAAATAAAAAAAGAGGAAAAAACAAAACAAAAAAAACCATAATGAGGCATCACTTCACATTTATCAAAAGGGCTAAAATAAAAAATAGTGACAACATCCTATCCTGGTGAGAATGCAGATACTTTGGATCATTCAAACGTTGCTGATGGGCATGTAAAATGGCACAGCTACTCTGGAAAAGAGTTTGGCAGTTTCTTAAAAAAATAAACATGCAACCACCATACCATCCAACAACTGCACTCCTGGGCATTTATCCCAGAGAAATAAAACATATTCACAAAAAAACCCTGTATACAAATGTTCATACTAGCTTTATTCATAATAGCCAAAAAACTGGAAACAACCTAGATGTTCATCAACAAGTGAATGATTAAGCAAACCATGGTACACCCACAATACCATGGAATACTAGTCATACATAAAATAGGACACACTATTGATGCACACAACTTGGGTGGATCTCAAGGAATTATGGTGAATGAAAAAAGCCAATCCCCAAAGGTCCCATACATATGATTTCATCTGAATAACATTCTTGAAATGTCAAGATTATAGAAATAAAGAACAGATTGTCGCCTAGGGTTAGGGAAAGGAAGGGAGGATAGTGGTGTGGCTATAAAAGGATAACAGGAGGAATCCTTGTGGTGATGGAACTATTCTGTATTTTGACCGTATCAATGTTGAGATATTGTACTATAATGAGATGTTACCATTGGGGAAAATAATATAAAGAACACAGAGCATGTTTTGTATTATTTCTTACAAATACATGTGAATCTACAATTGTCTCAAAATAAAAAGTTTAATTAAAAAAATAAACAAATATTAGAGAGCAACATGTAAGAATGTAAGCTCTAGAGCTTGGCTGCCTGAATTTTAATCCTGGCTCAACCATTACCAAGTGTGTGACCATGAGCAGATTATAAAATCTCTATGTGCTCCAGTTTTCTCATCTATATAACGGTAACAAAAATAGTGCCTACCTCATAGAGTTATTGTGAGGATTAAATGATATGATGTTTGTAAAGCATTGTCATCTTGCTAAACATATAGCAATTGCACAACAAATGGTAGCTATTCTTAGTCATAGTAATGATTGTATTATGATGGTATTCAGAAGGCAAAGGTGTGCTATTGGTTGTTTAACTTCCTAAGCTATAGAAATCTTTCTCTGTTGCTTCAACTTAGTCATTTATCTAACTTTCAAATATTATTCTAAAACGATATAAGCAAATCATGCCTTATACATGATAAATAAAATGAAACTCACACTAATTTTCAAATAAATAGGCTTACTTAACAGTTGAAGTAAGAAGTTCAGTGTTATTAATCCCAGTTGATGTCAGTGGGTTTAGGTTCAGGATGAAGCCACTGGTGACTGTGGTAGTAGTGGTGGTGGTGATAGTGGTGGTGGTAGTCGTTGAAGTTGTAGCTGGAAAATAAAATGTATAATGTTAGCAAGAAATTAGAAAGTTGGCTAGCATTGATCATTCAAGTTAAAAATTATAGAAGCATTTTTTAAAATGTGAATTTGAACTCGAAGTTATAGATTTGAACTCACCACTGTTGTAATATGAAATGATATATGGCAGGCCAGGTAATCTGAACTAACCCTCCTGCTTAAAACTAAAAATCTTAGATAAAGTAACAGAAAAATAAAACATATAACCTAACCAGCCCTATAACCGTTAAAGAAATCAAACCAATCCTCAAAACTCTTCCCATAAAGAAAACTCCAGACTCAGATGCCATCACTAGTAAGTTTAACTAAACTTTCAAGGGAAGAATAATTGCAATTTACACAAAATCTTGGTATATCTATATCTTTGCATACTTAAATGACTATAGCTGTGTAATTAATCCCTAGAAATGAAATTGCTAGATCAAAGTGTCAGCATGCTCTAAATTTTAGCCTATCTTGCCAAATTGCCCTACCAAAATGATTTTGCCAATTTACATCCCTATCAAAAGAGGAGAGTGCCTGTTTCAGTATACCATAGCCAATACTAGGCATATATTTTTGTGAATTTAATAGGCAAAAGCCTTGCAAACTTTTATCTGCATCTCAGACTGCTGTCCAACATGTCTGTTTCTGTTGCACCCCTACTAAAATGCCTTGCTGTCTTCAGATAAAAATCCTAAGTATACTTCATAGCCTAGCTCAAATTCTTTGTTCCCCATGTTTATAACTCATTTTTCTCCTACTTATAGTTTCCTGTTGGTTTTCTGAACTTCTACAGCATTTTTGGTTCTTACTATACACTGAGCAACTTAATGAACAATGTACAGAAAATTGTGGCTGGTGGGGACAGGGAAGATTTTATTTTCTTCTTTTTTGTTCTCTATATTTTCTTTCTTTCTTTCTTTTTTTTTTTTTTTTGAGACAGAGTCTCACTCTGTTGCCTGGGCTGGAGTGCCATGGCGTTAGCCTAGCTCACAGCAACCTCAAACTCCTGGGCTCAAGCGATCCTTCTGCCTCAGCCTCCCGAGTAGCTGGGACTTCAGGCATGCGCCACCATGCCAGGCTAATTTTTTCTATATATTTTTAGTTGTCTGGCTAATTCCTTTCTATTTTTTAGTAGAGACGAGGTCTCGCTCTTGCTCAGGCTGGTCTCAAACTCCTGAGCTCAAACGATCCACCTGCCTCGGCCTCCCAGAGTGTTAGGATTACAGGCATGAGCCACCGCGCCTGGCCTGTTCTCTGTATTTTCAAATGTTCTTACAATTAATAAATGCTGCTCCTGTAACAAGAAATTTGTTTAAAAATATAACATGTACACAATTGTTTGTTTTATGTTAGCCTTGCTTTCCCAATTAACAATATTTTCAGGTTAATGGTCACACTAGATAAATACGTAATCATGGTGCCTGCCACACACACTGACTATTCTAAGGGAGACTGGCCTATCCTATCCTATTCCTGCTGAGAGAACAGGCTCAGACATTCATTCTTTATTCTAGGTAACTCTGTCCTTTGCTACTGGTTGATAGTTGATTGGGCCAGGGCTGTGCATCTGATGTATGGGAAGCCATCCCATATGCTACTAGCAGCCTATGCAAGGGTCTGGCACAAAAAGCTCTAGCCAAACAGGAATAAGATGGGTCAGAATCTCATTTTCAAAAATTTAGCAATATGAAAAGAATCTGACTCAAGGTAGAAATATGCAAAGAATCAGACTCTGGGCAGATACTGGGAAATATTTCTAAAAGAATCAGTCTGTAGGTAGAGGGAGTTGAAAAGAATGACAGAGGAAAGACATGAAATAGAAATAAGGAGCCATAAGCATGTCAAAATTAAGAATAAGGTGAAACAGGAAGGCAGAAAAAGAGGTAAGGAAACCAATGGGAAGTTTTAGAAAAGAAAAAAGTAGACAAAAGGAGAATAACAATTATTTTTAGGAGGTCCCCAAAGCTGCCTTAAGAATAACTCTTAAGTTCTAATTTCCTTTAGATAACAGTGCCATGGCAATGACTGTATTAGACTGCCGTAAAATTCCATTTCCATTTTGGACACAGGATCCTTATGATAATTTCCCATTCTTTGTGTTAGCTCTTGTGAGGGTGAAATGAGCACAACAGAGGAAGACTATGCTCAATCACAAAGAAGCCCTGGAGTCACTATCATAACACTGGCGAGACTACAGATTGGATCCTGTGTGCCATTCTTTACAGCCATAAGTCACCATTTTCTTCATCTGAAAATAAAAATCTTATCTGAAAGGAAATCCTTCCCCAGAAATGTTGAAAATGAATGATATTACCAATAGATTCCCTTTATTGATTAATTCCCTCAATTACTGAGTAACTACTGCATTCAAGACAGAAAGAAATTTTAACAAACAAAGAGTCCTTCCTATAAAGGAACATATCTTCATGCAAGGATGATTTTCTAATAAAGTAATCTGTATTTCCTGACATGGACAGATGTCCAAAGATGTATACTTAAGAGGAAAGAGTAAATTGTAAATTCTAGGATTGTGTGTATATGTACACACACACACACACACACACACACACACACACACAAAGCGTATGATTCCATTTTTGTAAAACAAATAAACCTAATGTGTTTGTACATGTTGGGGAAAAGGCTGGAAAGATAAACACCAAACTGTTCTCTCTAGAGAAAATGATATATATACATATGTACATATGCATATATATATATTTATAATAGAAAAAGCAACTACCATCACCATCACTAAAGAAACAGCTAAATAGACAAACAAAGCACCTCCCAAAGATGTTGAGTGATACCTTTGGGAAATCAATACCTGTCGGCCTAAACATAAAGGAATCTTGAGTCTTATAAAAAATGGTATGATTATTTTAACCTTTTATACAGTATTTATTTTTGTTCTTTATCTTTTATACTATTTTAAAGGTATAAATTAGCTCTGGCATATTAAAATAATAATATTTCAATTAACAAAATAAGCAATGGATTTGAGTGAAGGTTCTATAACAACCTGATTTTTCAAGTTACAAATTTGGTCTAAACCACTTAATATAGTCAACTCTACATTATCTGTGTAGTAAAAGAGAAGCATAGTTCAATAAATAATACAAAAGAACTGCATATCAAATTTGGATTTACATTTAAATAAATCTCATTCTGATGGTCTTAAAAATCACTATATAAAATAGTGAAAATTATCTTTAAAAGATCCTACTATCCAATTTTCCTATCCTGTCACTGATCAACAACTGTTTATCTTACTCCATGCTGGAATGGACATAATCACCTTCTTATACTATAAAAATCAAGCTTCTCCTAAAATTTGCTGATTATACCCAGGGCAGAGAGTAATCCCAAATGGCTGTAAATTTGCAGATAAAGACGCTCTGCAAGGCTGGTTTGTGAGATGAAGTATCTGAGTAAGTAAATACACTTGAAGAGAAGGAAGCGTAAGTAGGGGAAAAAAACAAACCTGAATTGGGGTGTTAGGTTGAGACATATCTATCTGATAGGGAGAAGGATAAGTACATAAGGTAGTGGCGGATGAAATTGCGAAGGGATGGGCTAGTGGCAAGAGTACCAGTTTGCAGGAAGGAATTTGAGACTTAGATAGATATGGGGTGGGTTATGACAGAGTCATTCAAGAGCCTACTAATTCATATTTCAATGACTCAGCGAATGACTCAGAACCAGTTCTTTTTTTTTTTAAGTATTTTATGGGAAAATCGTGTTACACTTTTTGCAAATCTAAGATAACTTGTAAAGTTTTCACGAAAGACCCTTCACAACCCTCATAGGTTGGCCAGTTTGCCTAATTAAACAGTAGAAACTCAGGAAGTGTTGGTCATGTAAAAGAAGATATAAACAGATGGTATACATCTCTGTTTAGGAATAATTACTTTAAGCTTAAAAGGGATGGATTTTAGTTTAAGCCAGGCTGAAGAAAGATTCATTTCAGCCCTAAGTAAACTTTTTAAAGTAAAAACAAACAAGACTTTCCTAAAATGGAATCTGACTTAAATGATAGGTTTAAGCAGCAAATGACTCCTAACCACTCAGCTCACAATAGCTATAGGCAATAGGTAACCAAGTTTTCTTCTACCTACAACTTAACTAGCTCCTAACTGGCAGAAACAAATTTAGGATAGGTCTAGGGAAACTCCTGTATTCAACTTTCGGAGAAGGTCAGCTTTAATACAGGCCAAAACTTCAATTAACTTTTAGAGCAAAAAATCTTTATCAATCCCAATATATTAGGTCTATTAAACATTGTGATTAATAACAAAAATTCTTAAGTTTAGAAGTTGACAAGAATCTGATAGCAGTTTTGACTATAGTCATCTCACAGAAAGAATACCATTGACATTGTCTCATTCTACTCTTTAGCAATATTGGTGTACCTTTTGGAGACTCTGAAAAGATGGCCAAAACCATTAAGCCAGCCCTAGAAGCTATAGAACTGCAACCTACTTACTGCTTATTATGTAGTACATTTCCAATGAGTGTCCTAGTACATCCCAATAATTCTAAAATCTTACTAGATGCAGTAGAAGCTGCTCCACCTGCTCCACGTAATTTTAATCCAAATCCCAAAGTTACACCACCAAGTGTTCTAGCCGAAGTTTTTGGGGCACCAACTGCAGAGAACAACATAATATTAACTATTACCTTTTAAATCAAAAACTGAGGAATTTGTACAGTATTTTTAATTTGAAGAGTCCTTTAGAAACTTTTTGTTAAACTTCAAAAAAAAAAAAGAAAGAAAACCATGGTCAATCCATTATACGAAATGTCCAGAAAACCAGAAAAGATAAATCTATGGACACAGAAAATAGATGAGTGGTTGTCTATAGCTGAGGGATCTTAACGGGATAAGGGAAATGTTCTAAACCTAGATGTGGTTATGGTTACACAATTCAATAAACTTAGTAAAAATCACTGGATTGTATACTTATAAGAAGTTAATTTTATGATATGTAAGTTATAACTCATTAAAGTTAATTAAAAGATACTGTGATCCAGATATTTTTTCATTTTGTAGGCAAGGACACCAGGGGCAAGAGGAAGGAAAAAGTCTGTCAAAGGTCAGAGGGCAAGTCTTGGACTGAAGATGGAATTAATTTAATAATTTGAACTCCATACCTCAGATATAGTCATATTCATGATATCTATTGTAGTTGAGAAGGATATTGCTTACATATATCAAAAGGATTCTAGAATCAGTCATGTCTCAAAATTAAAGTCCACTTTGTAGAAAATACAACTCATGTGATAACCAACAATTTTAACTAATGTTTAACTATGCCAATTGTACAAGAGGATGGGGATGGTATGCCACTATTCATGCTGGACTAAGCATAAGAATTTCCTGGCAAGTTTTAATCTCAGGAATAGTAATAATCTTGTTATCATAGGGCTTTGGGGGGAACCATATTACAGCTAGGGTTACAATACAACAAAGTTTAATGATGAACATCGAGGCATTGTGAATAAGATACTCTGAAGGCACAGTTTACAGGGATCTGTAAGAAAGAATTGCTTAAAACATTACAGAATTCAATACTTTCAACATTTGCTATTACTCCACTAATGGAAGATGTGTAACAAAGAAGTTGGAGTTATGAGATAATTAATGTCCCATCTCTCAGCTCGAAGTATCCAGATGTGCCTTTTCAGGGGGAGAGGTCATGAGATATCACACAGTGTCAGTTAGAACCCCAAAACTGCAGCTGGTCCTTTGTCATGTTCCACTTCTGATAGGTAAAATGTAAAGACCACAAACCTGGTCTGCATAGAAGAATATACTATAGCAAGGCTCCAACATTTATTTCCCATTTTATCTTATTCACATGAGTAGTAAAGACTTCTTCCCTTTGGACATACTTGGCAAAACTCTCACTCTTCCTATTTTTAATAGCTTCAAAAAGTTGTTTCAAAACATCACATTAATAGATTATATGCTTAAAGTTATCATTTTAAGCTATAATAACTATGTTAATTAAAAAATTCATAGCTAAAGCCATGACCACTAGGCTCTTAAGCAAAGCTATTATTGACATCAGCAGTTATAGATGGGTTTAAGAATAATGATAATTTCTGAGATGCAAGAGATCCATAACTTACATTGGCAAATTGAGTAAGGTGGTCTCATGAGAAATAATAGCATTTTCTTTGAAATGAGTAACTTACATGAGGGCCGAGTAGCAGCAGTAGAGGTAGAAGCATTTGATACTGAAGTAAACAGCATGGTGCTTGAACTAGTAGTGTTGGCAAGACTAGATGCTGGAGCCAAACCTAAAAATCAAAGTAACAAGCACAAAAATATGTCACCAAAAATAATTTTTAAAAGTAAAACATCATTATAACAAGGTTCATTTATATGGAGAAATAAAAACAAAGCAAGAGAAAGCAGGTACCTGAAACTCAATAAATAAGACATAGTATAATAAAAGCCTGATTAAAAAAATAGTTCATAAGTACTGCTTAGCATACCCAGCCTTCTAGCACCATCATAACAAAGATTCACTGAAAAAGTAGTCATAGGAGGGGAATCCACTTCCAGAATTGTAGCATAACAAGTCCCATGGACCTGTTCCCCAGTAAAACATCCATAACAAGCAAAAAGTATTTTTTTAAAAATTAAAATGGCTAGAAATTGTTCTAAAAATAAATACAGCAAGTGAAGAAATATTTATTCAAGAAAATCTGCAAAACTTAATAATCTAACAGTGAGAGGCTAAGGCACTCCCTCCTTCCCTCATCCCCTTGCTCACCTTAATGGAAGCCACACTCCAGGCAGGAGTGGCCAAGAAGACTGGACTCCCTCTGCCCCCAGCTCCCAATCAAAGGGATACAGTATCTCAATGGGAGGGACAGGTAGCCAGCATTTCTCATGACCTTCAACACAGAGTTGAAGGGGTGAAATTCCTGGTGAGTATAGCCAAGAGTCCAGGGGCTCCCTTTCTTCAGCTAGCCCCCACTCATAAGGTAGAGGCTGTACCCCAGGCATGTCAGGCTGAGAATACTGGGGCCCCAATCACCCTCACTCTGATTGCCTCACCCAGCTCACTTGTAGGGCAAAGGTACATGCCTGAAGAGGTAAGAAAGACCAGTGGCTAATGCCACTCACTGCCCAGTAATCAAAAGCACTGGCTCAAAGACTTTGCTCAGGGATAAAGGCTGTTCATAACAACAAGAGTTCCCAAGCTATCCCCAAAAGAAATGACTTTGTTTGAAACAGTGTGAGGACTTTCAAGCCAAAAAACTTGCTCTAAAAAACTGGAGATTTTGGTAATAAGCAATTAAGAGGAATCAGGTAGTTCATGAGAGTAACAATTTAGGCTGTAAGTCAGCTAGTTTACCAGACATAACCAGGGGGGAAAATGCTGCAAAGAACTGTCTTGAGAATGGAAGAATTAAGTACTAATATGTACTACAACGTGGAAGAATCTTGAAAACATTATATAAAATGAAGGAAGCAAGACACAAAAGGCTACATATTGTATGATTCCATTTATTTGAAATGTCCAGAATACACAAAGTCATAGACAGAAAGTATATTAGTGGTTCCCAGGGGCTGGGAGGAAGGGGTAATAGGGAGTGACTGGGTACAGGGTTTCTTTTTGGGGTGATGAAAATGTTCTCAAATTACATAGCAGTGATGGTTGCTCACTCTATGACTATATTAAAAACCACTGAATTGTACGCCTTAAAAGGATGACTTTTAAGATATGAGAATTATAGCTCAATTATGCTGTTATTAAAAAACACATTATCATCTCAATAGAAACAGAAAAAGCATTTGACAAAATCCAACACCCTTTTATGATTAAAATACTCAACAAACTAGGAAGAAAAGGGAACTTCTTTGACATGATAAAGGGCATTAATGAAAAATCCATAGTATAATAGCATCATACTTAATGATGAAAGACTAAATACTTTCCTACTACCATCAGGAAAAAAACAAGGATGTCTGCTCTTACCACTTCAACAATACATTGGAAATTCTACCCAGGACAATTAGGCAATACAAAGAAATGAAAGGCATCTAGATTGAAAAGAAAAAAGTAAAACTATCTTTATTCATAGATGACATGATCATGAATACCAAAAATTCTAAGAAATCCATAAAAAAATCTATTAGAACAATAAACAAGGTCAGCAAGGTTGCATGATACAAGATCAATATATAAAAGTAAATTACAGGGAGATCCTGGGAAAGCGAAATGGAGGGGTGTGTGTCTAACCTATTGGTGTGCAACCTGGCCTACAGCGGGAAGCTAGAGGATTTTACAGATGAGATTAAGGTTAGGTATCTTGAGATTATCCTGAATTATCCAGGTGAGAAAATCTAATGGCATGAATCCTTTAAAGTAGAGAACTTTCCCAGGCTGTGGTCAGAGGTAGATGTGACTACAAAAGAATGGTCAGAAAGATGCAAAGTTGCTGATACAAATGGTCAACAAGCACATGAAAACATGCTCAATGTCATTTGTCATTAGGGAACTGCCAATCAAAGCCACAATGAGATACCACTTCATACTAATTAAAATGGCTATACTCAAAAACAGAGATAATATCAAGTGTTGACAATGATATGGAGAAAGTGGAAATCTCATACACTGTTGGTACGAATGTAAAATGGTGTAGCCTCTTTGGAAAACTGGCATTTCCTCTAAGGGTTAAACAGTTACTATATGACCCAGCAATTCCATTATTAAGTACATATATGCCAAAAAGAAATGAAACATATATTCACACAAAAATGTGTACATGAATATTCATAGCAGATGAAACAACCCAAATGTCCATTAACTGATGAATGGATAAATAAAATTTGGTATATTCATAAAATGGAATTGTATTTGCCATGAAAGAAAATTTACTAATACATGCTACAACATGGATGAGCCTTGAGAGCATAATGCTAAGTGAAAGAAGCTAGTCACAAAAGACCCAATAATGCATGATTCCATTTATATGAAATATCCATAATAGAAAAATCTATAGAAACAGAAAGTAGATTAATGGTTGCCAGGGACTGGGAGAAGGGAGCAATGGGTGGTGACTGCTAATGGGTTTCTTTGGGGGATGATGAAAATGTTCTAATATTGACTATAGCAATGGTTGCATAACTCTGTGAACCACTGAAATGTGCACTTTAAATGGGTGAACTGTAGGGTATGTGAATTATATCATAATAAAACTGTGATTAAAAGTAATAAATAGAAGTCTAGAATAAATTTTCAGAAAGCAGATTACCTGCCTCTTGCTTTAAAATTTAAAAAGGAAACTATAAAGCTGTTGAAATTAAGTGCATAAAGACAAAAATAAGATTAATGAGTTACTTGAAAACAAAGTTCATATCTTTTCACCCTCACTATGGATCACTGTACACATGGCACATGGTAGTAAGTGTTCAATAAATGTTTCTGCTGAGCTGAACCAACTTTTTCTAGACTCTAACACATAATTACAGATATTCTATTTCCCCTTTAAAAGGTAAAAGTGCTTAATAAGTAACTGCACTTGCATCTATTACTGCCTGCATCTAACTTTCAAGCAATTCATGGCAACATATGACATAAGACTCTGCTATCCAAAACATCTGGGCCCACAGAGGGGTGAAAGGGGCAGAGGGGAGATGCAGGGAAGGAATCGTGAACTTTACCACATACCTAAAACTATTATACTTAAAATGTGTAGAGTGGAATAGCCCTATGTTTCATTTAGGAGAAGTATCACATGTATATTTTTAAAGAAATAACCAATTTTATAGCAAAGGAATCTAAATTTACTATTCATTACCAAGTGATGAGGCTGAATTTTTATAATAATATGGGTTTAACGGGTACTTTAATTTCTTCACTTGAAATTGCCTATTCATGTCATCTGCCATTTTCTTATCAAAGAATACTGTTATCTTATTACTGATTTTTGATAAAAATGTATGTCTAGGCTGTTCATTTTGTCATATGTTGCAAAAATTCTCCTGTAACTGTTTGTCATTCATTTTT
>JAQIFY010003288.1:0-12672 GCA_028533085.1 Varecia variegata | reverse complement strand
TTAGACGAGTGACTTGACCTCTCTGGACTTCAGTATTATTATCTACAAAAGGAGACTCGTAATAGCATCGCCTTACTGGGTTGTTGTGAAGTCTGCATGCGAATTTTGAGCGTAAAACATAATGAGCGAACTATGTTAAGTGCTTAGAATGGTGCCAGTCGCATAGTAAGCCTGCAATAAACAGCCCTTATACGGTATTAGCATTGTTATTGTTAGCTGCAGCGTAAGGGTGCATTTCATCCCCAGGAACAGCTAATCCAACCCTTTCCCAAGTCACTGATAAGGAGGCTGAGGCCCAGAGAGGGACAGCGG
The DNA here is from genome assembly GCA_028533085.1 of Varecia variegata. Classification (NCBI taxonomy): domain Eukaryota; kingdom Metazoa; phylum Chordata; class Mammalia; order Primates; family Lemuridae; genus Varecia; species Varecia variegata. Next base: position 12,360 of record JAQIFY010003288.1, on the reverse strand, counting down.
TCAGGCACCAGGTTCCTCAGCCTGCAGAGAGATTGCTAGTCCAACGTCCTGGCTAATAAAACTATACCCGTTCTCAAGCAGCCCCACTTCCTCCATTGGTGGGTAGGGTCCCCAGGGAGCTGGCTCAGGAAGGAGTTTAAGGACATGTCCCAGACTGTCCTCCCTTACCCAGCAGGGAGCAAAATCGTATAAACAATGTTAGGAAGAGGTTAGGAGAAATTCCTGGATGATGGCGTGCTAGTGCATAACTGAGAGATTCTAGGAGAGGTGGAAGGACAGGAGAAGACAGAGGGGCAGAGGAATGGTGTGTAGGAGGAAACATACATTCAGGACACAGAGTCAGGGGACCCTGGACTTTCCTTCGCATCCACTCTGACTCTCTGAGTGTCCTTTGTCAAGTGTCTGGCACCAAGGGACAGAGTTTCTTCATCTGTAATGATGGTGGTGGTGTATGTATACCCAGATATTCTAAATCACTAAGAATGCCAAGATTCCATAAAAAGAACCCCTTCCCAGGTCCCCTCTGGGTTGAAAGTGTGAGGTAATCTGGGCCTGTTTAAGGTCCATAATCCACTTGGGACCAATCCTGTTCCCATTTTACAGACTGGCCAAGTGAGGCCAGAGGATGAAAAGGATTTGCCCAAAGTTCCAGAGGTAATTAGGGTGGAGCTGAGGTTGGGATTTCTTGAGTCCCAGGCCAAGGCCTTCTCCTGATCCTTAAGGACAGCCTGGAGCCCAAGGACCTACTGTGGGACTGCGGGCCCCCATCAGGGGTTTAGGAAACTTCCAAACTTGTGCGTGATTTTTTTCTGTATAATCCACTGCTATTTCCTCAGCTTTTAGAACAATGCCTGACACACAGTAGGTGCTCAATATGTATCGAATGAATGGGAATGAGCATTTGGTGGGAGGGGGTAGTGCCCAGGCTTTCATCTGATTCTCCAAGGGAACTATGTTCAAAACATTTCTGGCCCCTCATCTCCATCCCAGCAGCTTTATAGCAGTCGGTCAGGGTACCAGGCCTCCCTCCCTTCTCCAGCCCCCAACACCAAAGCCCAGACTTCCTGCATCTCAGCACTCCCTCCACCTCCTACACCCCCTAAAGAAATCATTTTCCTCATTAAGTGCATTTTTTCCCATTTCTTTCCTCCCTCCTCTTCCTTTCTCTGAGAAAGATTTCCAGGAGCCTCTTCTGGGAACTTCTGAAGCGTGTGTGTGTGTGTGTGTGTGTGTGTGTGTAAGGGGATCTGCACATCTCAGGAGCCTGTTTACACACAGGGAGGAAGAAAGGAGGAGGAGACTTTCCCGGAGGGACAAGGTCTGTCCAGAGCGGGGTGCTTCCCCCTGCCCTCCAGCCCGCTTATGGAATGATGGCCATTCCTGGTGACCCCTGTGGCCAGGGGAGGGAGGGGAAGCCATCAGCCAGAGCAGGCAGCCCTGGCCACGCAGGGGCGTGGGAACAGAGGCAGAGATGGGGAGGGGAGAGGGAGCCCAGGATGGCCCAAGTGCTGACTCATTGGCCATGCGACCTTGGACTAGTCGCTTGGCCTCTCTGGTGACCGTCTTGGACTAGTGCCTGGGATCCTTCCCAGAGATTCCTTCTGCAGGCCCCCTGGTCACCCTTTTCCCAGAATGGGCAAGGGGCTTATGTTACATTGTCCCACAGGCCCCCATCAAAGTATTCCTTCAAAATAAACCATAAAGCCTACCACGCTCAAGCCACCAGCACCACCCACCCCACCCAGCCACCGGCACCTCCTGTCTGGACTCCTGCAGTCATCGCCTCACTGGGCTCCTGGTTTCTGCCTTTATCTCCCATGTTCTCTTCCTCAGTCAACAGCTGGCAGGATCCTGTTAATATTTAAGTCAAATTACATCCATCCTCTGCTAAGCTCCCATTTATCTTGGAGAAGAAGGCAAAGTCCTCAGTGGGCCTTGCGTGGCCCCCCACAATCTGCCTCTGTGCCCTCCCCGGTCTCATCTCCCAGCCCTCTCGTCCTCCCCGCCTCCGCCCCAGCCACACTGCTTCACCTGCTGTCCCTCAAAATCCAGACACTCTCTTATCCCGGGGCTTTCACACCTGCTGTTCCCTCTGCCCAAAATGCTCTTCCTGCGACAGCCACAGGGCTGACCACCTCTCCTCCTTCAGGTCTTTGCTGGAAAGCCACCTCAGGGAGGCCTTCCCCCATCCTTATTTAGATGAGACTCCAAGTCACCCTCTATCCCCTCCACTGGCTTTATTTTGTCCCTTTACGTTTAGCAATTCCAAACATTATGTCTATTTTTACTTATTTGTTTATCGTGAGCCCTGGGCCAGGGCTGTCTTGGCCATTGCTGTGTCCCCAGCCCCACCCAGCACAGTGGCAGGCATAAATCTCTGTGGAATGAATGAATAAATACCTACCCTTCTTCTTGTCCCGAGCCTCTTTCCCAAGCCTGCCGGACTTGCACCTCCTCCAGGCAGTCTGCCTGATTGCCCATCACTTGGGTTCTGACATTCTCCCTCTTCGTCCTCAGTCCTGACTTGGAGAATGCTGTTTTTCTAGAACCTTATTCCTGTGTCTTATACTGTCTCCCCGGTATGACCTGGGGCCTTCCCAACGGTAAACATAACGACTTTGATCCTGTGAATTTCTCCTTCCACCTTCCCTTTGAGTGACAGACTTCTGCCCGCTTGTTGGAAAAATTCTAATCTTTTTCTGTTTTTATCTTTACCTTCTGGAAACCACATATTTCACTTAACTTACTCATCCCCTCCTCCAAGAAGCCTTCCATGACTCCCAGACTGTGATGTGGTCTGGGAGCCCATGAGAGCAGGGCCAGGGTTGTTGTTCGTCACACTGTGTCACCAGCACCACAGGGCTAGGCACAGTTGCACTGAATTGTTAGGGGGTCATGGTGGAGGATGATGGCTGACCAGTGACACACTAACCTCACTCTTTTCCTATGTTTTTGTAATCTTATGAATATTAACATAGCCTTATTTACATACAATCTGCATACACCAGACCAGGAGAGAAGGGACTGTGGGATGAGACTGGAGGATCGGGGGCTCTGCACCAGTCGGGGTTCACTGTGCCGGTGGCAGCATCTTTAGCTGCACCTGGTCCCCCTGGGAGGACGGAGCTGCCACCCAGCCAGCAGCCAAGGCTTTGGCCGTGTTGTTCCTCTTGGAAGTGAGTGGGGTCTCCAGGGTGAGCGAGGCGTTGGCCATCTCCTGGGGCTTGTCACTGGCCAAGAAGCGGAGCAGGTTGTGCAGGGCCTTGGCCACATCGCTGCGGGCGCCCTCGTTGACGAGGCAGTAGAGAATGGGGTCAGCCACACAGTTGAGGCTGGTGAAGGCCAGCGAGCTGTGGTAGGCCGAGAAGACACGCTCCTCGAAGCCACAGTCCCAGGGGCGGCCCAGGTAGACGGCGCTGCGAGACAGCAGCAGTACATGGTAGGGCGCGAAGCACACCAGCACGATGGCGATGAGGCTGAGGGCCAGCCGCTTGATCTTGGCCTTCTCCTGGCGCTCGGTGGACACGCTGCCCCTCACGGCCCGCAGGATGCCGCGGTACGACAGCAGCATGAGAGCCCACGGGAACAGGAAACCCACAAAGACCCGGTAGAGGTTCATCCAGGCCACCCAGCCTTCCATGGGGAACTTCTCAAAGCAGAAGGTATGGTTGTAGCGGTCTCGGAAGAGCTCATCATGGAACAGGGGTGCCGAGTTGGCGCCCAGCTCGGTGGCCCAGACCACGGAGCTGATGGCCACGGCCGTCTTGACACGGCGCAGGCGGGCAAAGCGCAGTGGGTGGGCCACGGCCAGGTAGCGGTCCACCGAGATGCAGCACAGGAAGGCGATGCTGATGTAGATGTTGGTATAGAAGATGAACCCAAAGAGCTTGCAGGAGCCGGGGCCGTGGATCCAGTTGTCGTGGTGCAGGAAGTAGTCGACCCACAGCGGCAGCGTGCAGATGTACAGCAGGTCCGCGATGCTGAGGTTCATCAGGTAGACCCCCAGCTCGTTGCGTTGCCGCACCTGGCGGTAGGCCGCCCACAGGGCCAGGCAGTTGGTAGGCAGCCCCACGCCAATGACAAAGATGTAGAGGGACGGTGGGAAGAGGTGGTCCACACGCGAGTCCACGTGGCAGCCCTCCCACGTGCGGTTGCCCATCCTCGGCACTGGGGCTTTCTAGGCAATTCCCCTGGCCCGCGGGGGCTGTGGGGCCACGGGGAGCGGGAGGCCATGGGGCCCCCTGAGCCCCTTCCTTGGAGGCTCAGGGGAACATGGTGGCACGCAGCCCTCAGGGAAGAGAGGAGCTTGACTGTGAATCCAGGGGCAGGCTGGGCAGGGAAGGGTAGCGCCTGAGAGGGGAAGGCTGGAGGAGGGATAGAGTTACAACAGGAGGGAAATTTGGACGGTGGATTAATAAAGAGCTTTGTCAAGGGGGTGTTTATAGACCCAATCAGGGCACAAATGGGGGATGACACAAGAATTGGCCAAGGACAGTGTTTATAGTATAGAGGAAAGCACCAGCAGGCAGTGGTGAGAAGATGTTGGTAGAGGAGCAAGGAAGTAAGTGTGGGAGGTGTTGAAGTAATGGCAGGGGCAGTGGAATGTTCTAGAAGGCACAGGAAATATACAAGACAGTGTTGAGACAGGACAGACTACAGTTAGGGAGTGCTGGAAGGACCAGGCAACGCAGGTGGGAGTGCTGGCATTTCCTAGGACATCAGTGGGATAAAAGGAAATGAGTAAAGTACCCAAGGAGTTGATTACGGAACAGGAGGTGCCCTGTGTGGGGTGGACAGAGAGGAAAGGCTCAGTCTGGGGACGTGGGAAGGGATTTTAGGAAACAGGAAGGAAGTGAGTAAAGGCTAGATCAGAGGAGGGTTTTGGATGGAAGGGGGAATTTGAGGGAGCAGGGGAGGGACTTGGCTGGGTCCTGGTGGGGTCTGAGGGGCTGAGATGACGTGGCCCAGCCTCACAGCTGACTGTGCAGTGCCTGTGGGGAGAGAGGACAGCGGTGAGGGGAGTCACAGACATCCCTGCCCTCTTCTCCCTACATCCGTCCCCTCACCCCATGTTCCTGTGGACCACCGAGGGTGGACACCCCAACAATGCCCCCTTGCGTCCCATCCTAAGCAGCAGATCTCTGGGCACACAGATTTGAGGTGCCAGCCATATTTTTCCCTGATATATGTTAAAATAAAGACCCAACTCAGATTTTAGAACTTTCTTCCAGAAACTATAAAACAAGTACAAATATGCTTCAGGAAATGTCAGACTAGTCTAACCCTATGAATTCACAGGGAGGGGAAGGGGCCTAGAGAGGCTGGGCCACCTCAAAGATGCAGAACAGCGCAGACATGGGACCAGGGTTGGGACTAGCCTCCCACTCCCAACCCAGGATGTCTCGTTCTTGACGATGATGATAACAGCTAAGCCCTTCAGCCCTAAGTTCTTGAGCCCTACGACGTAGCAGAGCCAACCCTAAGCACATTTATGGGCATTGTTTCATTGGCAGTTTCAATAACCCTATGAGGAAAGTGGTTATTCTCTCTGTTTGACCAACTGAGGCACAGGGCTGTTCCGAGACCTGTCCAAGGTCCTGATGACTGGAGAGGGAAAATCTCCGCCCTCAGCCCTTTTCTCCAGCCCGGGCTGCAGTTCCCACCGGAGGATAACTGAAGAGAAAAGGACCCTGGGCTGACAGCGGGGACTGGGAGCCATAGCTACAGGGGGCTAAAGGGAAACACAGAGAGCAGGAGATGCTGGTTCAAGGTCAGGGAGCAAGGGGAATCCCTGGGGTCAAGGTCAGCAGTCCCCCACCTTGGGGACCACTCCCTTCACTGCCTCTTCCCTCTCCCCTCCAATTTTCCTGAGTGAGAGCCTTGGCCCTGTTGCCCCCCCTCGGTTCTGGGAATGTCCACATGCACAGGGTAAAGGACAGTCATGAACCCAGTCCCAGAGAGGACAGCAAAGTCCCGCGTCCCAGGCACCTTCTGGAGCCATTGCAGCAAGGATTTAGTTTTTTGGGATGTGAAACTTTTTTTTTTAGCAAGATCTTAGCTGGAAACCCAACCTGAGACAGTGCAAAGGAGACGCTGCCCTGTGCTCTGGGTGAAATGTAGTGGGGGCGGGGACGCCACCTCTGAAGAATCCCCAGGGCACACTTTGGAAACCACTAGTTGAGTCTATTGGACAGATGTGGAAACCGAGGCCAAGAGAGGGTAAGGGAACAGCCCAAAGTCACACAGCAGGCCCATGGGAACCTTCCAGATGCCTGAGCCTCTGTCCATGGGAAAGTCCTCTCAGCTCCACCTCCGCAGTGAATCCCGAGTCTGTGCATGTCTCTCTAAAACCCCTGCCACTGTCCACTCTGCATCACCATCACCACTTGCTCAGACCTTTGCAGTAGCATCAGCACTGCTTTTCCCGGCTGCCACTCTGGCTTCCTTCAACTAACTCACTTCGCACGTGGCAGCTGGAAAGATCTTTCTAACATGGAGATCAGCTGTTGTTGCTTCTCTGCTTGAAATGCTCCAGTGGCTTCCAAATGGGCTCACAGTAAAGTCCAAACTCCTTGCCCAGGTGAAAAGGTTCTGCCTGTGTGGTCTGGGCAGCCCAGCGGACCCTGCCCACCTCTCCTCCCCACCTCGGCAGGCTCAACGCCAATGACCTTTCCAGTCTCAAAACCTCTGCACTTGCTGTTCTGTCCGTCTGGAACATTCTTCCTTCACATCTTAAGACTAGCCCGCTCAGCTCCGTCACCTCCCCAGGGAGCCCTTGTCTACCCAAAGTCCTGCCCACCTCGCCCTGCAGGAGTTTCTCCTCGCATCACCTTGTATCTTGTCTGTCTGTGTCTGTCTCTCTGTCTAGAATGGTGTCCCGGCAGGGCAGGGACTGTGTGTGTCTTGTTGACTGCTGTATCCTCAGCACCCGGGACAGGCCCAGAGTACAGGAGGTGCTCAGTAAATGACTGCACACGGAAGTCATTCCAGAAGCTTTCCAGAGGCCAGAGGCAGGGAGGAGAAACACGCACTCTCGGCGTGAGGCGGCGCCACCTCCAGCTCCAGCTCCAGCTCCGACGGGGTGGGAGGGACCCAGGGGAAGAGGCGGCGGGGGAGAGATGAAAAGCCCAGATCTGTGCTTCATAATTGACTTTGAAAGGTCAGGGCTGAGTCCTGCTCGGTAAATCCTGCCCCCTGTGGGGTCCTCGGAGACAGAGCTGCTGCCCCCACCCCAGCCTCACCATGGACAGAGGCTTCTGGGTCCTGTGGAGACAGGATGGGTGGGGGCTTGCTCCTGGTGCGATCCCTTCAAATGGAAACGTCCCTCCCGGACAGAGTCACTGAAAACACCTCTCCCCTCTCCTCCGTCCTCTTTCTCCTCCTCGCTCTGCCCCTCAGTCTCTCCCTCCTTCCTTCTGTGACATTGAGGAAATTACGTTTCCTTCCAGAGCCTCAGTTTCCCCTTCTGTAAAAGGGAACACAACCTTTATACTAATCGCATCACAGATACGAAAATCTTTGGTAGAATGTGATATCATCTATATAATGTGCGGTATTTGAATAATTCTTGTAATTCTGTGGGCACTGGAGAGCTGGGACAAGAAATGAGCCAGTTCTTAATGGGGCGGGGGAGGCAGCCACCGAGAGCTGGGTCCCCTCTGCCCCACCTTCTGTTGACCCCATGGCTCAGCTGAGGCTGGAGCTGGTACACAGGCTGGAGACATTTCCGGCAGCCAGAGGAAACACACTTCCCATTGCTAATTTCCTCAAGGGGGACCGAGTCAGGCACTCCCCCTCCCTCCTCTGCCCCTCCTCCCCAGCCCACCTGTGTCTTGGGGATGCTGGGCCTGGAGGAGGGGTTCTCAGACCACCCCCTCTTCTCCCCTACCTGAGATCTGCCAGCCATCAACCCCCTAAAAGTCAGCAGGGAACCTCAGACTCTTGGAATACCACAATGCAGTGGGCCTATGTGTGGCAGCTGGGGGCACAAGGCAATTCCTGACTCCTTCCTGGTACAGATGGGGAAACTGAGGCTCAGACCAGAGAGGCAGTCATCTAAGTCACATGATGTGTCAAGACCGGGCAGACCTCCTGTCACCCTTAGCTGAACAGCTTCCCCTTCCCTGAATATGTTTTCTCCCTGCTCCCTGCACTCTACAGTTGTTCTCAAGTCCTTCTAGGGGGTCTTAGACCCCTTTGAGCATCTGCTGGAAGATACAAACCTTCTCACCACAAAAAAAGGAAGTGACCTTCCATACCTGGTTCTCTCGCCCAGCTCCGCCACCCCACCCCGCATCAAGACCCTCTCTGGTGGAGATCTAAGTTGTGGCCCTTACTCTGGCTCTGTTGGGGGGGCTGAACCCCCAAATCTCACAACCCACCAGAAGCTCTCTGTGCCACAGGCCCTCCTGTTGGGTCCCTGCTGGCCCCTTGCAGAGGGTCAGGGAAGAGAAATAAGGGTGGAGGGACAGTAGGGGACAGGAAAGACTAGTCGACCCAGCCCCCACTTCGGGCCTCAGCTGCTCTGGCCAGAGAAGTCCCTGGGTCCTACCAGCCACCCCCAAATCCAGCAAGGCTAAAGGACCTGGAGGGTTGAGAGGACAAGAGAGAGGAGTGATACAGCCCCCACAGCCCTCTGACACCCCTCGGCCCACTCACCAGTCTTGTCCCCAAGCCACCAGGCTGCCTCCCCCTTCCTCTGTGGGCTCCAGCTTTCCTCCTCCCCCTGTCATCCCCAGGGGACCGGCCAGCTCCGGTCTGCTCATTAGGGACGAAATGTGATCACCGTGCCTCGCTCCCCACCTGGTGCCCTGGCAGCCAGGCGGAAACCAGGGGGCAGTCAGGCCACCCTGACCGCCTCACAGGGCCTCAGTTTCCCCATTTCTACCAAGGGGGTCTCTTTCCGGCCCCCACGTCTACACTGCCCAGAAGTGATACTAAAGTCCTCAGAGTCTACCTCTCTGACGTTCTAGATACCCAGGGTTCTCAAATCCTCGGTTTCTGTCGTTGGTTCATTTCACAGTTTAATGTTCTATTATAACATTCTAGAGCTTTACTCTTCTCCCATTCTATTATTATTATCGCTGTGGCTTTGTTAGCGCTTACCCTTCTAAGGTTCCAATATTCTAGGAGTCTCACATTCCAAGATTTGAAAGTTCTATTGTTAGAACGCTCTATGATTTTTTTTAACATTCTATGACTTTCATAATCTATTATTAAACTCTCGGTGATTTTTATCTTTCCCCAGCAAACACGTATATATATTTCCCTTTTCTTTTTTACAGAAATGGGAACAGACTCTAAATACAGTGAGCCCTACTTCCTATTTTCCCCTATCTATTCTGTTTTTTAACATGCCAGCAGCCTGCCTTCTAAGATTGTGCAGAATTCTAAGATACTATGGATTCACGGGGGCCGGTGGGGGACAGGGGGTGGGGGAGGACAGTTAGTCACCACCTCTACCTGTCCCCTAAATTCTCACTACCCAGGGGGACACCCAGAGCCAGGCTGCCTCTCTGCCCCTTGCCTAGCGGGCCCTGTCTCATCCCTCCCTGCTCACACCAGCTGAGTTATTATTTGTCTAGACACAAACCAAATTATAGGCCCTGTCCCGAGGGAACAGTGGGCTTCGTGGGGAGGGTCTGGAGACACAGGTGGGAGTTAATCCCGGCTCCCCCCACCTCTCTCCCTCTCTTCCCTCCTTCTCTAAAACTCCACCCCTTCCACCCAAACCAAAGCTTGCCCCTTCTCCCTCCCCACCACCATGGTTTTAGAAATATTTTCTCTTCTCTGCTTCCACACCCTCCCTTCTGGATTCCAGCCATCCATACTCACCCTGGCATCTCTCCCTCCTCACTGTGAAGACCTCAGACCTCGTTGCCCAAATTAATCCGACTTAGTGGTAGCGAAAGAAGCCAGCTCTCAGGATTTGGGCTTCAGTTGAACTGGGGTCCCAACCCCCCAGCCTGGCACTGACTCACTGCTGGGACTTGGCTGTTGGGCCTCAGTTTCCCCATCTGTAAAATGGGGTAGGGGGCCTTGGCCTAGATGACTTTCTGCAAGCCCTTTGGAGCTCTCAGCTGTGAACACTGGAAAGTGCCAAGATTTCAACACTACTCTTTTTGGATTGAAGGATTTGAATATCCCAAGGATCTTGGATCTGACAGATCTCAGATGCCTAGTCCGCTCTCATTCTTACATCTGGGCCCCTCCTTCAAAGATGTTCGCATTGGAGGGTTCTTGATTATATGATCCTCAGAGTTCCAGGAGTCCCCCCTCGGTTCTGTCTCTCTTGCTGGGATTCCCCTCCCCCAGAAGGGAGAACTCCCCCATTCTCACCCCAAACCTGAAGTCAAGTTCATCCACAGAGACAGAGCGGGGTAGGGGGCCCTCTTGGTGGGTTCAGGAGGAGTAGGGTTGGTGGTGGGCCTTGGAGGGGGCATTGGGGTTTGTAGCCCCATCCTCTCCACCTGTGCCCCAAACAAATCCCGCAATGTGTAACGCATGTCCGGCTTAGTGTGTACACACACACACACATACATCCCACAACCATGCTTCCCAGAAATTCTAGAGCTGTCCCTCACCCAGGTTGTGGGGATGGGGAAATATCCAGTTCAAAGAGTAAGGGAATGAGGCCAAAGTAGGAAAGAGTTAATGGTGACCCAGCCAAATCCTGGAAGGGAGGAAGTGGGGGAGGAAGTCCACCCCCCCAGCCAGAAATTCCTGAAATTGAGGGTGGGGTGGGCGCGACCTCAGGAGCAGTGGGGTGACTCTGCGAAGGGGGCGCTGGGGTCACAGTGTCACTTGGAGTCGCTTTCCCCAGGTCACAATCCTACTGGCCTCTACCCCACTGCCAAGCAGCTTCCCAGCCCAGAGGAAAGTTCCGGGATGCTGAGGATTCGGAAGGAGACGACGACGGGGCTGAAGGTGCCAAACAGGGTATAAGATACCCAGAGGCAGAGACAAAGCAATAGAGAGAGAGAAACGACAGAGACAGAGAGACAGGAAGGGAAAGGGCAAAGAGACGCACAGAGACCAGGAGAGACCGAGACAGAGGCGGAGAAATCCGCAGAGACTGAGGGTCCCACAGGAGACGAGGGAGAGGCAAACAGACAGGAGGACAAGGGACAGAGAGGCAGAGACAGAGGGAGGCTGAGAGGCAGAGAGAAAGAAATAGACACAGGGACATCCAGAGACATAGAAGGAGAGACACGTCCAGAGGCAGAGGGACCACAGACACAGGGAGACGTCGCAGACATCCGGCGGGGAGATGGAGACAGACCGAGACGAAGTCAGCCGCCAGGACACCAGGAGAGCCGGCACCAGAGGGGGCGGGCCCCAGGACTGCGCGGGAGACTGAGGCAGCCGAGGAAGGGACGGAAAGCCCCCGAGGGGACCTAGAGGAGCGGCCCCGCGACGCGGAGACGGGGGCCGAGGGCGGCGGGACGAGCGGCGCCTACCTGCGCGCGGCGGCTGGACGGGGCGGGCGGCGGCGCCTCTCTCGCGACTGGATCCGGGCTCGACGGCGGCGCGGGGACCCAGCGGGCGCCCCCGCGGGGCAGGACGGAGGCGACTCCTCCCGGCCCCTGGCTGGAGCCGCTAGCCAAGGCCCCGCCCCGGCCAGGCCCGCCCCCATTAACCCCTCCTCTGCCGCTCCCCCCTTAACCCCTTTAGGTCTTCCCCCCACTAAAGGCTTCCGGTCCTGGGTGAAGCTCACCAGCTGCTGGAACACCCCCCACTCCGTCGAAGTCCCCAGCTGCAAGGCCCCCTCCTTAGCCCCTTTGCTTACCCTCCCTCCAACCACACATGGGGGTTTCCCTCACCAACCCTCCCTGGGCAGGCCATTTCCTCCCTTAGAGACCTCAGGCCTAAGTCATTAACCTCCTGGTCATCAACATTCTGCATTGGGAGGGGGGCGTAGTTGCAGCCTGTCCCTTGGTCTGATCTTAAGCTAGCCACCTCTCAGTGCCTTAGTTTCCTCACTGGCTCAATGCTGTCACTCAAGGTCCATTTCTCATGGGGGTATCATTACAAACAAATCTGTAAAACACGCCACCGAAACGCAAGACACTTTCTATCCTCTCTGCTTCACTTTCCCCCATAGAAGTTGTCCCCATCTAACATTCTATATTTCACTTTTTTTTTTCCTAATTATCTGCCTTCCGCCTAGGAGGGGGCATCGTGTTTTTGTGTCTGGTTTGTCTACTGCTGTGTGTCTGTTGCCTAGAAGACCGCGGGGCACATGCTAGGTGTGAAATACGCATAGTTTTCACGGAGTGGATAAGTGAATGGTAAGTGCTCCAAAAACGCTGGCTTATTTTTTTGTTATTATCATAATAATCGCATCCTTCATAAATTGGT
>JAQIFY010003287.1:0-12673 GCA_028533085.1 Varecia variegata | reverse complement strand
AGTGATCTACAGATTCAATGCAATCCCTATTAAATTACCAACATCATTTTTCACAGATATAGAAAAAATAATTTTACGCTTTGTATGGAACCAGAGAAGACCCCGTTTAGCAAGAGCAATTTTAAGCAATAAAAACAAAATGGGAGGTATTAATTTGCCAGACTTCAAACTATACTACAAGGCTGTGATTATTAAAACCATTTGGTATTGGCACAAGTGCAGGGACACAGACCAGTGGAACAGAACAGAAAATTCAAATATAAAACCATCCTCATAAAAGTAAACTTTTAAAAATAGAAATTAATTTCTTTACTGTACAATATAAAAGAGCATTTCTGATAGGTTTGTAATGCATGCCTGTGTCATGTTCTTTCTCTTCTTATCAGTCATGTCAACAAGATGAAAGGAGGGAATGATACATGAATTTCAGAATTTCTTCTTCTGGGATTTTCAGTGGATCCAGAACTGCAGCCCATCCTCTTTGGGCTGTTCCTGTCCATGCACCTGATCACTGTGCTTGGGAACCTGCTCATCATCCTGGCCACAATCTCAGACTCCCACCTGCACACTCCCATGTACTTCTTCCTGTCCAACCTGTCCTTTGCAGACATCTGTTTTGCATCCACCACTGTCCCACAGATGCTGGTGAATGTGCAGACACGGAGCAAAGTCATATCCTATGCGGGCTGCATTATCCAGATGTCCTTTTTCAAACTCTTTGCAGAGTTGGATATCTTTATGCTGACCATGATGGCCTATGACCAGTTTGTGGCCATCTGTCACCCCCTGCACTATGCGGTCATCATGAACCCCAGGCTCTGTGCACTGCTGGTTCTGGTGTCCTGGATCCTGAGTGTCCCGAATTCCTTGTTACAAAGCTTAATGGTGTTGTCACTGCCCTTCTGTGCAGAGTTGGAAATCCCCCACTTTTTCTGTGAACTTAATCAAGTTGTTCACCCTGCCTGTTCTGAAACCTTCTTTAATGACATGATGATGTATCTGGTATCTGTGGTGCTGGGTGGTGGTTCCCTGGCTGGGATCCTTTACTCTTTCTTATTGTAGAATAGTTTGCTGCATACATGCAATCTCCTTGGCTCAGGGGAAGTATAAAGCATTTTCCACCTATGCATCTCACCTCTCGGTTGTCTCCTTATTTTACTTCACAATCCTAGGGGTGTACCTCAGCTCTGCTGCAACCCACAGCTCACACTCCAGCGCAACAGCCTTGGTGATGTACATGGTGGTCATTCCCATGCTGAACCCCTTCGTCTACAGTCTGTGGAAGAAAGACATGAGGAGGGCTCTAAGAAGATTCCTCAGTGGGGTGCAATGAAAGGGCCATTGTTCAAGTTTTGTCTGTGATTTCAGAGCTCTTCGTCTCAGAGCCAGAAATTGTGAGTCAACAACACCTAATGCACATATAGGAATAACATTCATCGGGTGTCGGGCAGATGGGAGTGGGGAGGAGGGGATGGGTATATATATGTATATATATACATAATGAGTGTGATGCTCACTGTCTGGGGGATGGACACGTTTGAAGCTCTGACTTGGGGGGGGGCAAGGGCAATATACCTAACCTAAACATTTGTACCCCCATGATATGCTGAAATAAAAAATAAAAAAATAAAGAAATTGTGATTCAATAGTCAGATGATTGAAGTAGACTTTGCACCTTTATTTATGTCCTGGAGTTTCAATCTCTTTGATCTTAATTTCTTTATTGAATTCATGCCATTCTTTCTTCATGCTTTCTGCTCTCCAATATCCAACTCTTTTGTCCTCTGTCATTTTCCTGCTTTCCTGACGTTATTCAAAACTATGGTCAGAAACAAGTTGGAAATTCCTATGTGTCTCATATACTGGTTTCTGGTTGAAGCTGAAAGACAAGTTCGATTTTGGGGAGGTCAATGTGGGCGGTGGGAAGGTCTTCACAGAGAGTGGAACCTTGTATTTGAAGATGTAGGATTTCAGCTTCATTCTCCACTGAGGAATTGCAGGATGAGAAGGGCATTAAGGTGAACATTAAATGATCTGCTTTAAAACATGCATTTCTCTGGTTCAATGACAATGTTAGAATAGCGGGCTGCCAGCCTGGGAGGGCTAGGAGAGACGACAAGGAACTGAAAGGAGGTTGTAGAAATGGGAACTGAGAGGTGAGAAAGGAGTGGAACTGTCTGAGAGGGAGAAGGAAAAAGACGAACTCTGTCTCATCACCAACGATAACCATTTATTTACTAAGAGGAACTACTGCAAATTACTTTAAAATTTTAATTAAGTCTGTTCACCACCTCAGGAAGATGGATACTGCTGCACCACTACAGAGGAAAAAATATTAATATTTAGAGATTCTGTCATTTGTATCAACAGGGATGAAACCGGAAGTGTCTATGTTGAGTGAAACAAGCCAGACACAAAGAAAAATGTCACATGTTCTCACTCATATGTGAAAGCTAATAAAGCTGATATCACAGAGGTAGTGAATAGAATGGTGGTTACAAGAGGCTGGAAAGTGTAGTGGGGACAGAAGGATGGAGACAGGTTCGTTAATAATTACAAAAATAGCATTAATAGGAATAAGGTTGTTTCATAGCACAATAGGGTAAGTATAGTTAACAATAATTTAGTGTGTATTTCAACAGAGCAAGAAGAGGAGATATGAAATGTTTCCAACACAAAGAAATGATAAATGTTTGAGGTGATAAATATCTTGATTATCCAGATATGGTCATTACACATTGTATACTTATATCAAAATATCACATGTACCCCTTTCATATTTACAAATATTATGTATCCATAAAAACAAAATAACATAAATCATTTAGAGTGGTTTTGTTGACTTTCCAAGTTCAACCAGCTGGTACATGGTAGATATAAGATGCCAAACCTGTTTTTTTCTGATTTCAAATGTTTTGCATTTACTATATTTAGAAAAATTTTTACTGTTGCTTCTTTGAAAACCCCCACTTTTGTTGTAATTTGTTCTATATTTTATTTGTTAAATTGTGGATTTATTTTCTTTGCTCATTTTTTTCTCTTAGAATGTTCAATCTATAAAGCTTCTTGAGGCTATAGAGATACCACTCCTTATTCTTTATTAATTATTCTGAGCATAAAGGGTATTTAACCAGGATTGGAATCCTGGCAGAACCAAGGAAGATTTCTTCATCACAACCTCTCATGGACCACCTGTGTATACCAGATCTTTCCCCCCACTGCCATCCCATCATGCCCATTTGACTCTTTTATCTCTGTTTATTCAGGAGTGTTTTTATGTTTTGTTAAATATAGAGCACAAAAATGTCCTATAAAAATGAAATCCCAAGTCAACATGTCCATGAGAAGATTACCAACTGGAATTCGCTGCTCTGTCTTCATCATTAGAGGGCTACGTGAATTTAGAGAGCTTTGAGCAACACGCGAATGAGGGACTCTCAGAGTCTCAAAGTTTCAGCAGTAGGGAGGAAGCCATCTCATTCTCCAACACCCCCCAACACCGTCTCTCATCACTGTCACTCTTGCTTGTTTGCCCCATGACACATGCTTCTTTCTGAGTCTTGTTTTTACAAAACAAACACCTTCCTCAGGGCTTGTGCATTAATCATTCCCTCTGCCAGGCACACCTGTCCCCAGATATCCTCAGGGGTCCCACCCTCTCTTCCTGGAGGTCTCTGTTCAAATGTCACCTTGTCTGCTGGTCTTGCTTGCCTGGACACACACAAAAGAATAGCACTCCCTATCCACTCTCTTTTATATTTGCTTTCATTGTCTTCTAAGAACTTACAACCATTTAACATATCACATGATTATTTCTTGATCAGCTCATATTCTTTCTCCATCAAACTGAATTGTAAGCAAGCTATGTTCATTACCTAAGCAGTGCCTGGAATATGGTTGACACTCTGTGTAACTCAAATGCGTGAAAGAATTTCTCATTAAACTGGAGAATATACGACCTCATGGTGGTAATACTCACTGGATGCCTGTCAGGTGGGGTGGGTGGGAGTGAGGTAAACCCACAACTAATGGAACCAGAACGCATTGTATCGGGTAGGGACACACTTGTAGCCCTGGCTTGGGTGGGGCAAACGCATTACATATAACAAAATATTTGTACTCCCATAATATCCTGAATTAAAAAGAATAAAATAAAAATAAAAATAAAGAAACAGTTCTTGGGGAAACAAATAGAAAACAAGTTAAATACATAAAATATAGAAATTAATTTATCAACTGCAAAAATAAATTATAACATTTCAACTATGTCAGTGTTACCCTCTTGAGTGAAAATGAGTCACATTATTTTTCTGTTTCCCTGTAGTTACCTCCACAACATGGAGCTAGGAAAGGGTACAAGAATTTCAGAGTTTCTTCTTCTGGGACTTTCAGAGGAACCAGAATTGCAGCCTGTTTTGGGCTGTTCCTTTCCATGTACTTGGTCACAGTTCTCAGGAACATGCTCATTATCCTGGCCACAATTTCAGACTCCCACCTCCATGCCCCCATGTACTTCTTCCTCTCCAACCTGTCCTTTGTAGACATCTGTTTTGTCTCTACGACGGTCCCAAAGATGCTGGTGAATATCAAGACACACAGCAAAGTCATATCCTATGTAGGCTGCGTTACCCAGATGCACATTTCCATAATCTTTGCAGAGTTAGACATCTTCCTCCTGACCTTGATGGCCTACGACCGGTTTGTGGCCATCTGTCACCCACTGCAGTACAC
Source organism: Varecia variegata (assembly GCA_028533085.1). Lineage (NCBI taxonomy): Eukaryota > Metazoa > Chordata > Mammalia > Primates > Lemuridae > Varecia > Varecia variegata. Next base: position 7,942 of record JAQIFY010003287.1, on the reverse strand, counting down.
AGTCATCATGAACCCCAGGCTCTGCAAACTGCTGATTCTGGCTTCCTGGATCATAAGTGGCCTGAATTCCTTGTTACAAAGCATAATGGTGCTGTGGCTGTCCTGTACAAACTTGGAAATCCGTCACTTTTTCTGTGAACTTAGACACTCCACCTTGCCTGTTCTCACACCTTTGTTCATGATGTGTGATACATGTTGCAGCTGTGGTGCTGGCTGTTTTTCCTCTTGCTGGGATCCTTTACTCTTATTCTAGAATAGTTTACTCCCTACGTGCAATCTCCTCAGCTCAGGGGAAGTGTAAAGCATTTTCCACCTGTGCGTCTCACCTCTCGGTTGTCTCCTTATTTTATTGTACATACCTCGGGGTGTACCTCAGCTCTGCTGCTACACACAACTCACACTCCAGTGCAACAGCCTCGGTGATGTACACGGTGGTCACTCCCATGCTGAACCCCTTCATCTACAGTCTGAGGAATAATGGCATAAACAGGGCTCTGAGAAGATTCCTTGTGAGGGGGATTATTAAAGCATAAATTGTCCTGGGGCTAAAGAAGTGCCCGTGATAACAGGGCTCAAAGGTTCATAGCCAGAAATGAAGAAAATATGATTAGATGGTTGGATTTAGAAATTGTTTCTTTTCTTTGTCTCCTGGAAATTAAATGACTTTGATTTCAAATTCTTTATACAATTTAAGTAACTCACCTCATTAAGATTTCTGCTCCATTTGGTATCTGGACAGTTTTCCTCTTTGTCTATTTTTATATTTTACAAGGTGATCCAAAACATGGATCAGAAATACTTAAAAAAATCTTCATTCATTTTTTGGAGCAACATGTATTTCTTATGAATAATTTTTTTCTCAAATGCATAGGCTGAGTAATTTTCATTTTCTTCTACTGAAAAAATTGTCATGTGTCATATTATGTTCTCCCATGGGGGAAAAAGAGACTATACTTGGCAACTAAGGTCATTTATATAATTTTACAGTAAAGAAAAGCCTGACACCAAAGTTTTCCAATTTTTGTGTCCATCATTCTTGTGTATGTCACTACCTAAACTGTACTTCCTGACAATGTATCATTTAACACACCAGTTGGACAAAAATTGATCATCTGCATGTCTTCAAGGGAAGTCTACATAACAAGACAAATTTGAGTCAATGGTTTTTTAGTATGGCCTTAGAGTCTGAGACAAATATAAATAAAATGTAGTAAATTTTAAATTACACATTTTGTGATGATGCAAAATATTTCTTTTTCATTCTTTGTTCTACCCATTGAAGGATGGAAGACAGTTCATGTATAAGGAGGGATTGTTCTTTGCAGTGAAAGGTGGGTTGGCTAATTTTATGTTTTATTATTTAATTATCTTCCAGTTCTGCTAGAAAACTTCCAGTTCTGCATACATGTATGAGTGCTCCCATTGCTATCAATGAACTATCATCCCCTTTTTCTAAATCTTGTTGTAATCACTGTATGGGTGGTGCATGAACCAGTTCAATATCACTGAGCATAAATCTCCCTTGTGCTAAGAGATCTCCTTAAACTTCATGTCAAAGATTTCCTCACAGGATAGTTTGAATTTCTGTCCAGTCATGTGACTCAGGGTCACAAGTTTTCCTGTACAAACATGCATGTCCTTCCAAGATCCTCTGATTACCTGGAAAGAAACTTCCATGTAGTAGTAACTTTTTTTATACAATATTCTAAAATAAAGTTGAGTAACAGAATAGTAATGAATGTAAGCAAGCACCACATGTACTCACCATCAAGTTGGTATTAACTGATTAACACTTAAGTGCACATGTAGTAATAACATTCCATCAGGTGTTGGGCAGGTGGGAGGGGGTAGGAGGGGATGGGTATATACACAAGTAGTGGGTGCGGTGCGCACCGTCTAGGGGATGGACACGCTTGATGCTCTGACTCGGTTGGGGCAAAGGCAATGAACATAACCTCAATAATTCTTCCACTGTTATGAAGAACACATGGAGTATAGCCAATATTAATCACCATGTAGATATTTTATAGGCATCACCTGTTACAAACATTCTGAAATTTATTATGACTCAAGACATTTTAGAAAATTCACAAATAAAAGGAAATTATAAAACAAATTCCTAAATAACCACCTAACCACCTGAGTTACAAATATGAAATTTTTTTTGTTTTTTTTTTTTGAGACAGAGTCTCACTCTATTGCCTATGCTAGAGTGCCGTGGCATCAGCCTAGCTCACAGCAACCTCAAACTCCTGGGCTTAAGCAATCCTCCCGCCTCAGCCTCCCGAATCGCTGGGACTACAGGCATGCGCCACCATGTCCGGCTAATTTTTTCTATATATATTTTTAGTTGTCCGTATAATTTCTTTCTATTGTTAGTAGAGATGAGGTCTCGCTCTTGCTCAGGCTGGTCTCGAACTCCTGAGCTCAAACGATCCACCCGCCTCAGCCTCCCAGAGTGCTAGGATTACAGGCGTGAGCCACCGCGCCCGGCCACAAGTATGAAATTTTTAATTGTTTTGGAAAAACCTCTGTGAAGCCAAGGCATTTGGTACCCATGGTTTTCCATCAAGAGAACACAGTTCACTCCCTTGGTGAAGAGGGGAAAAGCAATTTCCTGGAGATATCAAGGGCTGTGTTCCCAGCACCTGTCAATGCTTTGGAGATCCAAGGGTCCTAGTCAGGACAGGTTCCTGAGTTTAGACTTTGGAGAAAACTTTCACTCTGGGTTGGGTTCAGTGTTAACAGGTTAAGTCTCCAGACAACAAGCAAGTCCATGGAGAAGGAGTAACAAAGATGGGATTCACCTCATGATTAATCCGGTGTCTTGGGAACAGAGAATGCAGAGAAAATATCCCTTTTGGTGCAGGGCTACCTCCCAGAGGGAAATGATGTGCACAGGGCTGGAATAACAAGAGGGAAATGTGCCTAATGAGCAGAATACGAAGCTGGAAATATCTCCCCTGCTGTTGTCCCCCAGCATACACAGCCCTGGGCTGGATGGGACATGGTTGTTCCTCTTGGAGTCCTACATCTGGATCAGGTACTGATGCTTGACCTTTTCCTGATGCATTATCTTGGGACTGAGCTTCAGTTTCCATCATCAGCCATCCAGGGAGGATTTATGACTTCCACACTGAGACCTTCCTTTCAGAAAACCCATCCAGGTGAGTCCAAGACCCAGGAGGTCCTGAAGGAAAGGGTCAGGGAGAATGGATGCTGTGAGCATGTATCTGAGGTCACCTGAAAGCAAATCCAACCAAGTCTAGAGCAGAGAGATTGCTGCTTGATTAATTAATTGATTCATGTATTTATTTATAATGCTAAAAACAGGCATGGACCTTGAACCCAGCAATGGAGTGTGAGTGTTGACAATTAAGTAATGGTAAGGGAAGCCCAGTTGGAAGAGGACATGGGACATTTAAGGTGGTTCCAGTAAAAGTAGAACATGTGACCAAGGGTCTTTGCAATAATTGGAGAAGAGAAATATGCTATTAGCTGTGGAGGAATATACACTGAAATAAAGGCAATTATTTTTTCATTTTTACAAAGGGGCATTATCTGAACATTTCCATATTGATGAGAAAGATCCTGACCAATGAATTCCTTCCAAATACTACCTGACAACAGCAGTTTGTGAGGCACACATTTTGCAGTATGTTCTCTTATGCTGGGTATTCAAATGAAATAGGAAATTTATTTAGTAGGTGAAATGTCATATACTAATGGCCTTTAGTCTGCAGTTATTTCCTTACTAGTGTGGCTGAATATATTTGTGTTTGCCAGACATGAAACACTCTACTGCAAATAGTTTGTGCACATCCTTTGCTTTTGCATGGTGGGTTTAGGTGTTTTTATTCCTGGTTTTGATTGCATTTGTTAATATAAGAATTGGAATGTCTCAACACATTTGGCATATGTCAGTTAGTTCTTTCATGCAAGTTTCAGTGTATGTGAGGGGAATCTGTGAAAGTTTATGAATCTTGTGTAGGCAAATGCATCCATCAGTCATATTTTGTTTCCTTCATTGCGTTATAAATGTAGAATGCTCTTATGCACAATTTGGCTAAATAATTTGCCATATATATATACATATATATATTTCCCATTTGTTTTCACACCTCTGTCATTCCTATTTTTGACCTTTTTTTTTTGTTAGATCTATTTCCAGAAGTTGCACCACCTTTGGCCATCATTTGTAAATCACTGTTTAGCATCTCACTAAGGTGATGTGTGAATTCCTCCTGGGGGAGATTTTGTCCCCCAGGGGATATTGAGCAATGCCTTGTTTGGCTTTCAACCTGGGGCAGGGTCAGTAGAGAATAGGGATACTGGGAAACATAATGTAATGCACAGGAAAGACCCCATCACAATAAATGACCTGACCAAGAATTTCAGTAGTGCAGGCATTGAAAAACCTTCAGTTAATGAATATCTGTACTTTCAATACTTACAGTTTTGTCTAGACTGTTTTCTTAAGATTTTGCAGCACTACACATTTCTGCCAGCAAAATTGGAGTGTCCTCCTTTGCTATCTGTTTAAAACTTTGAACCCCAACAATGTGGCAGCTCTTTAAGATTTTCCCAGGCTGAAGGGTTTGAATGAGATTTCTTTTTGTTGTCTTAAACTATTACTGGTTTGAGTAAAGATGCATATATATGATCACCATTTTGCTTTGCTTATTATTGTTTACCAAGTTTTCTACAGTCATCACCATTTCAAGTGATTTTTGCAGATTAATGTTTCTTCATTGATTTTTAAGGGTATATTTGTGGTCATAAAAAATTTCAAGTTATATATATTGCCCATGTCCCGCCCATCTCCCCGAGTCAGAGCTTGAAGCGTGTCCATTCCCCAGACAGTGCGCATTGCACTCATCATGTAGGTATACCCCCATCCTATGTTTTTACATGCTAAACTGAGGCATTATTGGAGTTGTTTGTATAGTAAGTGGAGTACAGTTTTAAATTGTCCAAATATCTGTTCATCATAATAAAATAACTTAAAATGAAAAAAAAATTTCAAATCTTTTTAGTTATCTATTTATAAATATAGATATATATTCATACTTCTGTTTCTTGGCTTAGTTAAAATGGTTTGCCTATAATGTAAATTTTATATGTAGTTTTCTACGTATTCATGTAACAAGTATTCTTTACTTTTATACTAAGGTCTTTAAATATGATAATTCTTTGTAAGATGTAAGACAGGGATTGAACTTCATTATCTTCCAGGTTGATAGACATTCAGGCCAGCGTTTATTCAGTAATCCAGCCTTTTCCAACTAAATTGAAATACAGCCTTGTTGTGTATTAAATATCCATATACACTGAGACTTGTTTCCTTATCCATTCCATAAACAATGAATATGTGCTATGTGCCAGAGCATTCTAAGATAATTATATATTCTATAAGTTGATGTATAGGTTATGGCCAATTGTATAATCAATCCATTTTGATATTATTAAATTATTATTTTATGTCATATTTCAATTAATTTTTGTTACATACAATTTTGTTTAATACAGTACATTTGAAATAATAAAGTTAATGGGGCTCTATTCCCTGGCATTATTTTTGTTTCATAACTTCTCATTGTTTTAATGTTTTCTATATAATGCGCACATATTCATGTACCTCTGTGAAAATAGAAAAGTAATCAAAGCAGGTGAAATTCCTGTTCGTTTGGAACTTTTGATCTAATGGTGAACACAATGGAATGCAATAACTGTATGTGTGATGTAATGCTCTCAGGGATAAATCATACACAGGAGCTTATCCTAAGCAGAAGGAGAGGATTATCATGGTGTGCGCAGGATTTTATAGAGTATGGTCTAGGGATGTCTTTGCATGTGAGATGAAGACCAGAGCCAGGACTAGAGTGTGACTATTGGATTTGTCAAAAAAAGAGATCAAAATGTAAAGACCAAGAATAACAAATGAGAAAAAAATGCCACACAAAATATGAGAAAGGGGCTGCCCCATAAAATCACTTTTGAAAATTGTTCAGCAGTTTCTTATGAACAAACAGGACCTATGTGACCCAGTAATTCAATTCCTAGGTAAATACAAGAGAAATAAAAAGATATGTTTTGCATGCAAAAAATAAAAACCAATTGATCTGCCGCAGTCTCCATGCCAAAATGGAGTCCTAAGGTTACATGTATATGGGAAATTTCCAAACTGGAATTTCTGGGTATCATTTCTGTATTTTGTCCAAGAAACATAATTGGAAATTGACAAATTGTCTGGCACCCATTCATTTCTGAATAAAGATATGGAGCCCCATGTGACTGAGATGAGAAGAACATAGACTGAATACAGTCTCGGGAGGGCAGGGTGTGCTGCTTGTGTGTATATGATCTGTGTGCTTGTGTTTGTGTGTGTGTATGTGTGCAAAAATTTAGGATGAGATCAGGTTTCAGAGAATGGGGACCTTGGCTCAATATATTCCAAAAGGTAACTTACAATATTATATAAAGGCCAGAACTCAAGGCTATAGCAATGAATATGTAGGGACACATTTCAATCCATGGGACACCTTTGCAACTAAATTAATGAAGTACAAACACAACAACATCTGGACAGAGGAACTCCCTGTGTCTGCAGCTTCAAGGCCACCTCCCTCTTCAACATCCTCTGACAGCTTCTGTCATGTCTCTCCTCTTGCTCATTCCCCTGCCACACTGGCTTCCTTGTTGGCCTTGAACATCTGAAAGAAGCACATTCCTCAGGGTCATTCATTGGTCATTTCTTGTCTCGCACACACTACTTCCTTCTGCGGGGAACATGGTGCCTCCTGCCCTGTCTTCATTGTGGTCTCTGCTCACTTGTGACCTTTTCTGCTGGTCTTCCTGGAACACCTGGGAAAAATAACACCCCATTCACACTTTCCTTTTTGCCTTCTTTCTTGTTCCTCATAGTATTCATCACCATCTGACAACAGTATGTGGTATTTTTTATTTGCTTTTATCATTCTCCATTCCTAGATTGTAGGGATTTTGTTTTCTAGCACCATTCACTCATTGTCCAGATAATGCCTGGAATATGTCAAAATTTACTTTATATTCTTCAAATGCATGAAAGATTTTCTAATTAAAACGTTAGAATGAATGCCCTCAAGGAAAAGCTGAGAGTGGGACAGGAGTCCCTAATCTGAGATGGTCAAGGGATCCCTTAACAGGGACAAGATTCACACACAGTATATAGAAATTATCTTCTTGGGAATTGAGGTTACTGGAGCCTGGGGAAGTTGGGGTAGGGAGTTTGAGAGATGTTGGTGAAAGGATATAACATTACAGTTATGTAGAAGAAATAAATTCAGAAGATGTACAAACATGTTGACTATAGATGATGATATATTTTGTTCGTGAAAAATGCTAAGAAAGTAGATAAGTGTTTTCACCACAAAAATGATAACTAAGCGAGGTAATGTAGATGTTATTTGGCTAGATTTAGCCATTCCATAATGTATATATACTTCAAAACATCATATTGTACAGAATAAATACATACAACTTTGTCAACTTAAACATAAACTTTCAAAAATAGAAATTAACTCCTTTACAGTAGAATATAGGAGAGCATTTCTGATATGTTTGTAATGCATGCCTGTGCCATGTTCTGTTTCTCTCTCTCTCTCTATTTTTTTTATCAGTCACATCAACCACATGGTTCCAAGGAATGATACACCAATTTCAGAGTTTTTTCTTCTGGGATTTTCAGAGGACCCAGAATTACAACGCATCCTTTTTGGGCTGTTCCTCTCCCATGTGTTTGGGAACCTGCTCATCATCCTGGCCACAATCTCAGACTCCCACCTGCACACCCCCATGTACTTCTTCCTCTCCAACCTGTCCTTTGTAGACATCTGTTTTGTGTCCACCACTGTCCCACAGATGCTGGTGAATGTGCAGACACGGAGCAAAGTCATATCCTACG
>JAQIFY010003286.1:0-12674 GCA_028533085.1 Varecia variegata | reverse complement strand
AATAAAAGTCTTTAAGTGTTAAAATACTATCAAATAAAGTGGTAAAAATATAGTCATATTTGTACTGTGAATGGAAGGGAGGCAGAAGCAGAAAAGATTTAAGGAGTAGAAGATCATATAAAAGACAAGTCCAAAATGTATAGATAAGTACTAGCAGTTAAAATTACACAAGAATGTTTTAAAATTAACATTTACATTTTTCAAAATATAACATTATAAAATGTTATACAAATTGATACAGATTGTTAATTTTATTAGGATGAGGCCTTTAGATTGCAGACCTTTCTGAGTTATTTGCAGAGACATAAGTAGTCATACCATAATTTATTCTTTTATACTAAAGTTTCCTAACTGACATAGGACAGGTATCGGTACAGTCAAAATAAGAAATTACTATTATTTCTACCTTAAAGTAAATCCATTAAATATACATTTATCAATGTGGAAATTTTATTAATATTTTAAATAAATTAAATGGCTCAGTTTGGTAATGCAGGGTCACAACACTGCCATACTTTCAACCTCAGATAAAATGTTAGTGATGAATCAAAACAGGGTTTGGACTCAATATGCAAAACAAAATTAATTTTTCTGTACTGAAACTGTGAGCAAAAGGATGGCCTCTGCATTAATCTTCCTGGGCTGCCATAACAAAATACAGGGTGGCTTAAACAACAGAAATTTATTTTCTCACAGTTCTGGAGACTAGAAGTCTAAGATCAGCAGGGTCGGTGTCTGGTAAGGGCTCTCTCCTTGGTTTGCAAACAGCTGCCTTCTCTCTATGTCTTCACATGGCAGGAGGTGAGGAAACAGCTCTCTGGTGCTGCTGCTTCTTTTTTTTTTGAGACAGGGTCTCACTCTGTTGCCTGGGGCTAGAGTACAGTGGCAACATAATAGCTCGATTCAACCTCAAACTCCTGGGCTCCAGCAATCCTCCTCCCTCAGCCTCCCAAGTAGCAGGGATTACAGAGTGCGCCACCATACTTGGATAATTTTTCTATTTTTTTTGTGGAGATGGGGGTCTCACTTTTGCTTAGGCTGGTCTTGAACTCCTGGCCTCAAAAGATCCTCTCACCTCAGCCTCCCAAAGTACTAGGGTTACAGGTGTGAGCCACCATGTCCACTGCCCCCCCCCCCCCCGCTACCACCCCATGTCTCTTCTTGTAAGGACACTAATCCTTTCTACCAGATCAGGGCCCTACCCATATGACCTCATTTAACCTTAATCACCTCCCTATAGGTCTTTTTTTCAAATATAGTCACATTGGAGGTACAGCTTCAATATATGAATTTGAGGGGAAGACACAATTAAGTCCACAGCAGCCTTTGAGGTATCTAATATTTTTTAAAAAATGGTGTCACTGAACAACTTACATATGATGTTATAAGATACACTTATTTTTCTCCAAATAATAAAATTCCTAAATTAGCCAGATAATCGTTATTGATTTCTCCAAAGTGATTACTCACTAATTAAGCATGTGAGCAACACAAAAAATGTATTATCACTCCCTTTTTGAACATTGGGATCAGTAAAGCTAAAAGAAAGATTAGACTGGAAGTCAAAATGTTAAAAAAAATCTATTAGTATTTTCTTTTTTTTTTTTTTTTTGGAGACAAGGTCTTGCTCTGTAGCCTGGGCTAGTGTGCACTAGAGCCCAGGAGTCTGAGGCTTGAACCACTTCTGATCACCACTTCCTCAGACTCCTGGGCTCAAGCGATCCTCCTGGCTCAGTCTCCTGAGTAGTGGGGATTACAGGTGTGCACCACCATGCCTGGCTAATTAAAAAAAAATTTCTGTTGTAGAGACAGGGTCTCACTATTTTGCCCAGGCTGGTGCTGGTCTCAAACTCCTGGCCTCAAGCAATCTTTCCACTTTGGCCTCCCAAAATGTATTTGTATTTGAAACTACTTATCTACACGAATTGTAATTTTCTTGATACATTTTTATCTTAAAACCAAATACAATTAAGTCCTCAACATCATCAATAGCTTCTCAGAAACTGCCACTTTAAGTAAAATGATATATAACAAGACCAATTTTACCACAGGCTAATTGATATAAATAAGAGTTACGTTCCTATAGCATATTTCTGGTCACAAAAACATCATCAAACTTCTAAAGATTCAAAACACTTCTAATATTAAACATTGAAATAAATGTTAACTATACATATATTTAAGAAAGATTAATAAAAGCAAGTAAGATAATTATTTACCCAATTTTTGGTGAATCATTGAGTGACACTGGTCATAGTGGTGGTGTGTTAAATCAAGGAATAAATGTCTGCAAAGTGAAAATTGTAAGGCGCACCTCCTACTACCACACAGTTCAAAAATAATCACAAACGTGGAGGGCTCACGCTTCCAAACCTCATCATTTATTGTCGTTCACTTGTGTGATTATCATCTATTTTAAGATTTTTAATTTGAAAACAATTTGTATTCATTCATTCATTCATTCATTTATTCATTCCACTTTAGGGTTGTAGGTGGCCAGAGCCTACCCTGGCAGCTCGGGGCACAAGGTGGACACCAGCCCTGGACAGAACACCATTCTATCATAGAGCACTCTCACACACACACCCATACTCACTCAGACTAGGACCATTTAGACACACCAATGAACCTAATGTGCACATCTTTGGGATGTGGGAGGAAACTGAAGTACATGGAGAAAATCCATGTGGACATGGAGAGAATGTACAAACTCCACACAGACAGTGGCTGTGGCCAGGAATCAATTATTTTTCCTCATCAATGTTATAATGAAACAATGTTATTTCAGGTCCTGCTATACTGAAAAGTATTTCCCCTAAGATCAGGAACAAGACAAGGATGCCTGCAGAGATTTTTGTCAATTCTCTGATTATCATGCCACAAAGTCTGGGAGGGTAAGAATGAGAGTAAGAATTTCTATCTGTTCACTCACTGCTTTATCACCAGCAACTGATACATAAATGTTTGTTAAATGAATAAGTATAACTAGACTATGAGGCAAAACAACTGTGAAACATAAAAGATAAAAGAAAAAAAGGAAAGGAAAAAAGGAAGGGAGGGATGAAAATGGCAATTCTTTAGATTCTGGCATTTATTCTTGACTCTTTCTCTCCCATATCCCATACCCGATCAATCAGCAGATCCTGTCAAAAACGCCTTAAATGGCTCTTCATCTTCATGGTCACTTTCTGTTCTATGGTAATAGTCTCCTAACTGGTCTCTGTCTTCACTCTTACCTGCTTTGCAGTCTATTTTCCATACTTTTGTCAGTGTCACATGTGAAAATACCACACAGATCAAGAAGAGTCTACTAAATGTAGGAGAAAGCATAAACTTTTTAGGGCACACAAAGCCCTTCATACCCTGGGGTAGCATGTGTTCAGGCAGTAGAGAGCAGAGTTGTTAAGAATGCGGACTTTGTGACAACGTAGGTTTGAATATGAGCTGTGCTACTTACAAACTTTTTGGCCTTGTGCAAGTTACTTAATTCTCTAACTCTCAGTTTCTTAATGTGTAAAACAGGATGATAATCATACCAACTCTTATGTTTGTTGTATGGAGTAAATGAACAAATACATGTAAAGCATTTTGCTCAGTGGCTGGCATACAATAAGCATTCAGCATTATTTCCTGTTGACTTTGATGATGTTTTCTTCTTATGTGTTAAGCACCAGCCAAAATGACTTTTTACCATTTTCCAAAGGAACCATGTTGTTTCATGACATCATATTTTTAAAAATCTTGATTTCTTTTTTTAGAATGTATTCCTTATTCACTTAACAGTTTTCTGCTATTCCAGGATTCATCCCAACTATCTTTGCTCCTTTATAGCCTTCCCATACTTCCACAGGAAGAATTGGCTATTTCCTCCTTGTACTATTACTGAATCTTACACATGGCTCTAATAATCACTTATACTCTAGGGAAACTTTCTGGACTACTTTGTTTCTTCTCCTAGCATACAAGTTCCTTGAGGGCAAGTATTGTCACTTACTCATTTATATTTCCAGCATCTCATACAGTGTTAACGTAGAATACTTTGAAACAATAATACACTCTGGACATAGGCTTTCTGGCTTCTTCTGGCATTGGCTTTTTCACTTACTTGGTGTTATGACCTAGAGTGAGTTATTCAACATTCTAAATCTCAGTTTCATTTTCTGTACAAAGGAGATAATTCTATCTACCTAACACATAAGATTGTTGTGAAGAAAAATGAGATAATCTACAGAAAAGCACTTAATAAATGTTAATTGCTATTATCATTATCATTTTCACTACAGACATTTTTCATGTCTAGAAATTCCATTTGGATCTTTTTTATATCTTTCACTTATCTCCTAATCATATTTGTGTTTTCTTTTAAGTACTTGAGTATATTTATATGATTTAAAATAATTGTTTTAAGGTCCTTGTTAATTCCATCAGCTATGTCATTTCTGGGTCTATGTTTCTATTGACTGATTTTTCTCCTGACCATATTTATCTGCTTCTATTAATGTCTGGTAATTTTGAATTGGGTGGCAGATTTGTGAATTTTACATTGTTAAGTGCTAGATTTTGTTGAATTACTCTAAAGAATTTTGTTCTGTGTACAGTTAAATTACTTGTAGATCAGTTTAATCCTTTTTGCCTTTAAGCTGTTGAGGACTCCAATGCCCTGTGTATTTTGAGGTCTCTCCATTCTGGCTGGTAGAAGCGTGAACTATCCCCAGCCCTGTGTATACTCCAGGATTGTTTGGCCTGCTGTTTTCTGGTGGTTCTTTTTCCAACCCACACATGTGCAGTTTGTAGCCAAAGATTTGCATACCCCCTTGCAGCTCTCTGGAGCTCCCTGACCAACTCCCTCCTCTTTCATATTCTGGCCTACAAATTCTGGCCATTTAGGCCTCCCTAAACCCCAATCTCTGCTTCCTTAACTCAATAAGACTGCCAAGCTTGTTGATGATCTCCCTCCCTATCTATACTGTTGCTTAGAAATTGTCTCTCAGGGCCCACATTCCCCATTGCCTATTGCCCAACGTCTGAAAAGTGTTGTTTCAGATACTCTGATTTTCTAGTTGTTTGTGGCAAGAGGACAATTCCCTTTGTAGATACTTTTCCATGTAGAAGAAGAAGTACCTATCATTATTTTATTAAATGAAATATATGTATATGTGTGTGTATATATAAAATATACATATATAATATTTATACACAAAGCTCAAAATTAAGTTTCAATTGAAAAAAAACTGTGAACAAAAGCTCTTTTGAGCCAATATCTCTAAACAGAAGTAAAGATTTATATCAAGGGAATATCAATCTTCGCCAGACTTGGAAAATTCAGATTAATCTTTCTACATGGAAAGAATTACCAAAATGAGAAGCTGAATTTTAAAGGCTTTTTACATTTCAATATACCTTTTTGCTTCCAGGAGTCTAAAATTGCCTAGATAGCAAGAGGTTCACTATAGTTTTCATGAGACTATCTAAAATTCAGACATAGGAAAATTAGCATTGTTCAGTACTCAGTTATGCAGAAATGATATTATATCCCTGTACTTGTTAAAAACTGGAATAAATGTTTCTTGTCAAAAGGAATCAGGTCCTTAGTTTTCTACAGTTGGCTTCAGTTTTAGACATATTATGGTAAAACTCTACTCTTCTTTTGCTACCTCCCAGAAGAGTTAGTTTCCTCCTGATAATGCTAAAATATGTACATGATGTTCTAAGGAAGTTATCGGTAGAAGAACAATATAGTAGAAGCTCCACTGAGTAGGTACTTGGCATTAATTGAAAAAATAGGGCTTAATAAATTCTTTCCTTTCAAACCTTGCTTCCAAGAGTTTTCATTCATCCTGGATTAAAATTGGGACTGACACATTCTGGGACAGAAAGATATTCTAAGGTTTCCTGGAAAAAACTGAGAATATATTAAAACCATTTAACCAAAGATTTTAGGATCACCTAGACAGAAATTTTATATTTGGTCTTTAAGAAATCAGAGGCTATCTGATTAAGAAGCATAACAATAAATATTATAAGTCTTGTTTATGGCACAGGAGAAACAGGGAGAACTTGGAGCTGCTGCTTCTTAGCAGCTGGATGAATCACTGGCAGCTGCTATTAGAAAGATAAAGAAATCCACATCTGCTAAGAGTCCAAATGCTATACGAATCCCTTGTGATAGTAAATAAATTCTTGAAGAGGCCCCACTTCTAAATCAGGGAAAAAATTAAGGCTAAAAAATTTAGGCTATCTAAAGACTATTTTCCATAGTTACCTCCATATGCTATATCACAGAAACTAGCTGTATATAGCATTTTTCAATACACTGTTGACTCTTAAACAATGGGTTTGAACTGTGTAGGTTCATTTATACATGGATTTTTTCCAACTGAATGGGGATTGAAAATACAGTATTCACAGGATTCAAAACCTGTGTATATGGACGGCCAACTTTTCATAAATGTAGGTTTCACAGGGCCAACTGCAGGACTTGAGTATGTGCAGATTTTGGTATACACGGGAGTCCTGGAACCATGTATACCCATGTATACCCCTGGAACCCATGTATACCAAGGGACGATTGTAATAGGTATCCAGTAAATATTTGCTGACTCAATAAGGGACTAGGAAAGAATCGGGAAAGAGAAGTTCTGATAAAATAGTACAAACTTCACCTATACACTCAAAGCCCCCAGTGTTGTTTATGTAGAGACCAATGAGATAGTTTTTCTGAGCTAGTTCACTTAAAATTGAGTCCACACTGATTTTTAGCTATTAGTGCCTTTATTCCTAAAGGAAAAGATGCTATCCTCAGTACACTAAGTACTTCATGCATAAATACTGTAGTAGAGATGGATGATCTCTAGAGTTACATTTCAAAGAAGCAGTGATTGAAGTAAAAATTGTAGAAACAGTACATTATCCATTAGTAAATTTGGGTTCTATCTCCAGCTTTGCTACTAACCCACTGTGAAATCTTTCTACAAATTACACAATTTCATTACTTACAAATTGAACACAATAAACCTACTTTACCTATTTCTTAAGGATAGTTGAAATGATCTAATAAGATACTGGGTAGAAGGAGTTTTAGAACAAAATGTTTCAGTAGCTATATATAAAGTAGCAATAGCATCAATTAGAGCAGGGTGGGGGATCTTGTAAAGTCAAAAGCAGGGAGCGTATTTGTTCACTCACTATAACCTCAGCACCAGGCACATAGTAAGTCTGCAAGAAATATTTGTTGAATGAATGAGAAAGTAGGTTAGGCCTTCATCTTCTTTAAGGTAGGATCACTACAGAAACTGTCTTGGCCGGACACAGTGGCTCATGCCTGTAATCCTAGCACTCTGGGAGGCAGAGGCAGGAGGACTGCTTGAGGTCAGGAGTTCGAGATCAGCCTGAGAAAGAGTGAGATCTGATCTCTACTAAAAGTAGAAAAAATTAGCTGGGCAACTAAATATAGAAAAAAAAATTAGCCAGACATGGTGGTGCACACCTGTAGTCCCAGCTCCTCGGGAGGCTGAGGCAGGAGGATTGCTTGAGCCCAGGAGTTTGAGGTTGCTGTGAGCTAGGCTGATGCCACAGCACTGTAGCCTGGGCAACAGAGCAAGACTCTGTCCCCCCAAAAAAGAAACAGTCTTACAGGTGTTTAATATTTGATTGTAAAAACATGTAATATGAAAGTGGGAATAAGAACAGGCCCTTGAAAACAGATGTGAAAGAAGGTTTTGATGTAGAGAGTCTAAATCTGAAAATTTTGGAGCAATTTAATCTATTTTAATATTCTAAGTATAAGAACCTAGTGCCATTTCTAAAAAGAAACTCCCAAAGGAGGTGCTTTCACCTTTCACCTCACCAAGATAAGGTCTTGATAAAGACATTTTCAATCAGTGTCTTTCTGAATATTTTCCCTGTAATATAATCAAGAGATGCTAAACCAACAGTATTCAAACATAAAAATGACTTGCATTTTCCAGTGCACAAGGCTTTTCTATCAAGGATTATAAGGTGCTTTGAAAAACTTTAGGTAACTTTATTCTACTTACCCAAATCTATATTTTTAGAAACTGTCCTGTATTTCCTACTGCTTAATGAAGCTTTTTAGCTTAGTCTGTTTTAAACAACATACTGCATTATTCACAATAGCCAAAAGGTGGAAGCAACTGTAGTGTCCATCAACAGATGAACTGAGGAGCAAAATGTGATACACACACGATTGAATGTTATTCAGGCTTAAAAACGAAGAAAATTCTGACAATGGATGAACTTTGAGGACATTATGCTAAATGAAATAAGCCAGTCACAAAAGGAAAAATATTGTATGATTCTTCTTATATGAGGTACCTAGAGTAGTCAAATTCACAGAGACAGAAAGCAGAATAGTGGCTTCAAGGGGCTGGAGGGAGGTGGGAATGGAGAGTTAGTTTTTAATGGGTATAGAGTTTCCATTTAGGAAGATGAAAAAGTTCTGGAGATGGATGGTGGGGATGGTTGTGGAACAATGTGAATGTACTTAATGTCATAGAACTGTACACTTATAAATGGTTAAAATGGTAAATTTTATGTTATGTATATTTTACCACAATTAAAAAAACAACACATTTTCCCCCAACAATCTATTGCCCCTCTAATATTTTTATGTAGTTGCCCAAACCAAAAACCTGGAAATTATCACTGGTCTTCTCATTCACTTTATATATGCCAAATCCAACCACCAAATCCTGTGGATTCTATCCCCGAGAATGCCCCTTTCCATCTCCGTGGATACTGCCTTAGTTTTGGCTCTTATCTCTCACTCAACTACTCCAAAACTTCTATTAATATGTTCCCTGCCTCCAGTCTAGGCCATCTTCCACACTACCTTTTGAATAATCTTTCTAGAACTCAGATACCATCACACCACTCTCATATCTAAAAGCCTTCAAACAATACCCACAGAATAAAATCCAACTTCCTTTTTATGGCAAACAATGGTCTTTCAGGAGCTCTTTTATTCCTTTACAGGCCCATCTACTCTAGTCATTCTGATCTTCTGTTTCGTTCTTTTCACTTTTTTCTTTTTGTTTTTTTTGTGGAGATGGGGTCTTGCCATGTCACCTAGGCTGGAGTGCAATGGCCCGATTATAGCTCACTTGTAACATCGAACTCCTGGGCTCAAGTGGTCCTCCTGCCTCAGCCTCCTGAATAGCTGGGACTACAGATTAGCCACTGAGCCTGGCTAATTTTTTTATTTTGTGGAGACAGGGTCTCACTATGTTGCTCAGGCTGGTCTCAAACTCCTGGCCTCAAGCAATCTTCCTGCCTCAGCCTCCCAGAGTGCTGAGATTACAGGTGAGAGCCACTGCACCCAGCCTGAGCTTCTGTTTCTTAAATATTTCAGGTTCTTTTATGTTTCAGCATATGTCCTACCTAAAATGCCCTTTTCTCTTTTATCCATATGGATAATTCCTACTCTTCCTTTCCAACTTAGATCAAACAGCCAATTCTCAGGAGAATCCCCAATGTACTTTTCTCTCTCTTCTCTAACAACAGTATCCTCATCCCAACCCCCTATTCATCAGTTTCTTTGTTTGTATTTACATTATTCCTTGTATTTACTGCATAGTATTTTAATATTTGCCATTAGCAAGGGCCCTGGAGCCAGACTGCATGGGTATAAATCTCGGCCCGGCATTTACTATGTTACCTTGTCAAGTTACTCAACTCCTATGACCCTGGGTTTCATTAGTTACAAAATGGGGATTATAGTATCTACCATAGAGAGCCGTTGTGAAGATTAAATGAGTTACTACATGTAAAGTGCTCAAAGCTACAATTGGCTCTCAATAGGTATCATTAGTGACGGTGATGGTGGTAGTAATATCTCTGGCATAAGACAGATAGTTCCTCAAAAAGTAAGGTGTTCTAAATGCCTTTAGTACCATGCATTCAATCAGTATTTATAAGGATAAAGGAAAGGTTTGCAAGAAAGGAAGGAAAGAAGGCAAAAAAAAAATTTGAGAAGACTTACCACCATTTTTGCCCACAGTTCGGAAGCATCTCCAGAAAGCCCGTAAAAACGATGCCCTGTTGTGGGGGGTGGCTTGGATGAAGCTGAATTCACGAAAGAGAATGTGAGTTCCCTGGCATACACTGTTAAAACTGCAAAGATAAAAATCAAGAAATCATCATTAGATGGAATACAGAAGACTGGAATCAGAATGAAAAATTGAGATCACGGAGAACTGCTGCCAAAAAGATGGAAAATCTTTTTTATTTTCCCCCAACAAAACTTTAAACTATAGTCCTTCTATGAGGAAGTTTTTTAATATAAGCATATCTCTCTGAAACCTCTTGAAGTTCAATTCCTCTGAGTGCTTCCCACCTCCCACATGTATATACACTGGGGAAGTTTTAACCAGTCACTAGAGCATCTCATATAGAGGAAAATCTTTCAGTCTTTAACTGGATGATATTGGCACTCACAATTTTTTTGAGAATGCTACTTCCTTTCCCCATTTGGAATTAGTTTCCTTACAGATATTCTTTCTGTACTACCCCTGATCTATACCAGCCGCCACAAGGATGAAATGGCTTGTGGAGATTTAACTAGCTCAATATGGGGGTGATTACATGTCTCCCTGACAATAACCTGAGACAAATCCCATGTACCAAAGAATATAGAGGTTCCAAACAGAACACGAAAGGCAAATAGGGTAGAAAGTAGCCCTTAAATGAGAGTATGAAGCAAAGCCCCAGGGCCCAAGTGAGTCACTGTTTAAGCTAGGCCAGGGAAGGGAAAAAAATATACTCCATTGCCTTTGGCTTCTCCTGCCAAAGAAATAAAGGCTGTAGAGCCTGGAGTAATCTAAAAATGGAAACTCCACTAAAGAATAGGCAATTATCCAGTAATCATCCCTACCAGGGCAGACTTCAGGTTCCAGAAAACCCCTAAATTGTCTGACAAGTAAATCATAAGTGGAAAACATGTTAATCTTTGTGAAGAAGCAGACATTAAACTAAAGATGGCAAGGAATGGAGGGAACAGAGTAATTCCAAATGGCAGTTTTCATTTGTTGACCATTGAAAGGGGAAAAAAAATTCTGAATATCTGAACTGAACAGGAAAAAAATTCAGGAGCCATCTATTCCATTTCCCATCTATTCAATTCCAGACCAACTTCAGGGGGAAATGTCTAACCTGTTTTTAACACAGAGTATGTTATCATTTAGGATAAAATTAGTTTCTTCCTGTTAATGTTAACAGTGCTCTATGAAAAAGCAAATTACACACTCTTCTTCCCTCATGGAAAATGAACATAGAAATCTACTTCTGAGACACTCTGAGGACAAAATCTGGCAAAGAATTAGGTTAGAAGAGAGGTTTTTAAAATGCAATGAAAGTGTTAACCTAACCAGGCAGTTTATGGCAGTGCTGTTGTCTTGAGCAAAGGAAAATGAAAAATATAGCAAATGAGCTGTTACAGGTAAATGCAGTAGGCTACATTTCCAGCAAATGAAGTCTGAAATGATGACATTTGTAGCCTAAATTTATGAAGCTATTCAGCAAAGAATTAGTCTCAAAGTGTACTTCATACCCTAAGGGGAAAAAGCTGGTGTCTAGGTCATGGTCTAGGCAGTATTATTATTAGGAACTTATAACAGTGAAATTACAGCCTTGGTATAGCTTTTTAAGACCATCTCAAATACCACATTTTACATAAAGTCTTTTCCTGATTCTATCTCCCATGGCCAGGTCCCATCATATCTTACTTATAACTTTCTAATGGTGCTCACAATTTGCTGCCTTTTTATTGTTGTGTGTGTTTTGTTTTTTGTTGTTGTTTTTTTTTTTCAAGAGACAGAGTCTCGCTCTGTCACCAGGCTGGAGAGCAGGGGCATGATCATAGCTCACTGCAGCCTCAAACTCCTGGGCTCAAGCAATCCTCCCAGTCCAGCCTCCCGAGTTGTTGGGATTATAGGTGTGAGACACCACACCTGGCCGTTGCCTTGTTTTTAAGTCACTAGACTTCTTCCCTTTACTAGGCTGCACGTTCTATGGACTAAGCACTTAAGTTTTACTCATTTTGTCTGTATTACATTACCTAACACATAGATAATTCCATAAATGTTTGTGGTAGATGATTTACAAAGATAAGAAAAAATAGGTAAGTAATACCAGGTAGAACATATCTTTGCAGTTAGCCACACTGGAAATACTGAAAGTCTGTATTTTATAAATTATTCAAAAGTCCAGATCTTTGGTCTGATATTTGTATTATAATATTGCAATGCCAGCTTTGTCTTGATTAGTATTTTTCTAGTATATCTTTATGCCTTTAATTTTAACCTTTCCAAGTCATTTTGTTTTAGGTATGTCTCTTTAGTAGATGCTAAATTTTGTTTCTTTACCCAACTTTATAGTCTCTGTATGTTAATAAGTGATTTTTAATGTATTTGATGAACTTCTGTCATCTTATTTTATCTTTCCCATGAACCATTCTTCTTGGCCTTTTTCCCCATCTTTTCCTGCTCTCTATCGTGCTAGTAAAGTTTTTCTTTAAAAAAATTCTTTTCTACCCCCTCTGTTAGTTTGTTTTTTAATTTTTGGTGCTCTAAACGTACAGAGAAACTTTTCTAGCAATGAACTACAGAAATGATCCCTGAAAGTATAGTCTTTTTTTTTTTTTTTTTTTGAAACAGAGT
>JAQIFY010003284.1:0-12677 GCA_028533085.1 Varecia variegata | reverse complement strand
AAGTAGATGCTTAACCTTTGTATCTGAAGTTCTCCACATCTTAGCTCCTTATCTCTAAACTACCTTTGCAGGTCTCTAATTTATGATTCCATGCATTTACTTCCAGGAAAGTTGAGGCATTTGCACAACAAGGTTAAAAGCCTAAGATCCCTGATTTGACAGCCCTTCTGACTAGAAGGAGATGAACTCAGCAGAGGTCTGTTCTGGTGCAATCCATCTCCTAATTTGTGGATTGTCCGCCCCAGTAAATGTCTATTGTTTGGGAAATGGAGTGAGGAGGAGGCACATTTCTTTGGTGGTTAATGGCCTGGCACCAACTCCAGCTGAGTTTTGGAGGTAGAGGACTGGGTCTGTGTTCTTCTGTGCTGTAGGCACGCACGCACGTCTGTTTTGTGGGTGGCATGTCTACTTATGAGCATATGTTGTGCAGACATAACAGGCATACATGTTGGTCATATGTGCAGAGCCACAAGGTACACATATGTGGTATTTTATGAGTGTGTATGCATGTTCTTTGTGCATCCATGTATGCGTATAGCCATGTGCATGTTCATGCACAGAAGCATACTGTGCAGTGATTTGCTAGTGCAGTGAACAGAAATATTTGGTATGTGGGTACATGCATGGTTAATGCACTTATCTCTGTTCTTGCTAGAATGGAGTCTGAGAATCATGCCCTAGAATTCCCTCAAAGTAGGGAACTGTGGGGTGGAGGAAGCGGCTTCTCTACAGGAGCAAAAGCCGCAGCATGAGCAGAATTGTCACTCATGCTGTGTAGATGTGCCAACCTGCATGGGGGGGTGGGCAGCCCCTGTGATTGCCCTAATGATGTGTGTGCACAGCTGAGTCAGCTGGGGCTGAGAGCTGGGGACTTCTGTCATACAAATGGCCAGCTGCCATTTGTCATCTGCTCTGGGATGAGCTTTCTTTATGGGGTTGTCCTTCCCTGTGGGTGGTCTGTGTTAGCCTGTGGCTATTAGTGTTTAGAAGGACACGTGCTTCTCCGGGGCTGAGGGGGGCTGCTGTCTCCCCAGCTCCCTCTGGTTGCTGGACATGAGCAGACGTGGGAGGAACCTCTACTCCAGGCTCCTGCTGGGAGAACAGCCCAGTTGGGCACCTAGACAGGCAGCCAGTGCTTTTCTTCTGCAAGGGGCCAGGGGATGGAAGGGCAGTGGAAAGTCTGGCCAGAGGAGAGGCCTTTAGAGTTAGCAGTTGGGCCAGCGCGTTGCTGGAGGAGGGTGGATGGGCTGATGCGAGGAGGGAGGGAATGGGATACTACGAGAGGCTCCCAGAGGAGCGAGCATAACAGGGTCCTGCTGCAGCAGGAAAGAGCCAGGAGTTAGGCAGCCCCAGACTACAGACCCTGGTCTGCCCCCAGCTGGCTGTGTGACCTGGAGTCGTCATTTTCCCTCTCTGGGCTTTAGAGTTCTTCTCAGGGGAATGTCACAGGTGGTGAGATGGGCTGACAGTGTGTAATTTCAGGCAGCGCCTTCATGGTGGGAAGAGCATGGGCTTCGGGGTCTCAGAGGGTTGGGTGCGATTCTTGGCTCTGCCACTGCTGTGTGATCCCAGACGAGTGAATCTGCTTCTTCCAAGCCACACATAAATTCAGGGTTAATAATATTATGAACCCCATGTGGTTGTTTTGAGGATTAAATGAATTCATTCTGCAAAATGGCTAAAATTTTATACAGTTATGATGATGATTCTCTTTGGTGGAAAAGTCCCTAGATGCACATTCATGGGTACACTGTGGACGGATGGAGCGGAATCCCGTGTGCATCCACTCAGGAGTGTGACGGGACTGAGATGAAGATGCCGATGATGATGGTGGGGCAGGTTGAGGGTGGTGCTGTGTGTTTCCCGATGCGTTCTCAGGCTTCAGTCTCCTTTCTGGGGCCTTACCAAAGGGAAGAGATGAAAGATCAAGATGCAGTCTGAGTCCCTAAGTGTCCTGGGCATGGCCCCAGCACGGCCAATTCCACCAGCTCCTCTGGAGACAGGTGGAGCCCAGACATGGCCCAGGTAATAGTTGATCCATTCATTACACCCGGCTAACCTGGTGACGTGCCAGAATTGGGCTGGGCCCTGGATGTTCAGAGATTAAAAAATGATGAGGTCCTTGCCCCTGGGAAGCTCACAGTCTAAAAGCACAAAGGATGGGAAGAAAGGAGAGGGAGGAGAGGGAGGGACGGGGAAGGCCAGAGAGAGAAAGAAATGAGCCATGGGCCATATGCATCACACTGTGATGCTACAATGGAAGTGTGCACGTGAGACACGGCACTCACAGAGGCCAGGAACAGGGGCTCTGAGATCAGACGGGACCACCAGTTAGCAGGGGTGTGGCTTTGGGCAAGTTAATTAACCTCTCCGTCTCTTGGTTTTGTCATCTGTAAAACAGGAAAAAAATACCAGTACCAATTTCATGAGGTCATTGTGAGAATTAAATTTTAAAATGTGTAAAGTATTTATAACAATGCCTGGCACATAAAGAGCACTTGCAGTGTTAGTGGAGATAGTAGCAGTTGCAGTGGTGGTAGTGGTGGTGATGGTAATAGTAGCAGCAGTAGTAGAGGTGGTGGCAGTAATAGTAGTAGCAGCAATAGTGGTGGTGGAAGTGGCGGTAACAGTAGTAGCAGTAGCAGTGGTGGTGGCAGTGGTGGTAACAGTAGTAGCAGTAGCAGTGGTGGTGGCAGTGGCAGTAATAGTAGTAGCAGTAGCAGTGGTGGTGGCAGTGGTGGTAATAGTAGCAGTGGTGGTGGTGGCAGTAGTGGTAGCTGCAGCAGCAGTAGAAGTGGAGGGGTGGTGGCAGCAGTGGTATGACAAGAGACAGCGGGCACTCAGAGGGGCAGGGGTCGTTCCCACACAGAGGGTCAGGGTAAGCCGGACAGGGAGGAGGTGCTCTCGGAGTTGTGCATGAGGTGTGGGACGTGTGAGTTGGCATGTTGGACAAAGAGGCTGGAGCTTTCCAGGCAGAGGTCACAGCACTGGCCAAGTCCCAGAGGCCTGAGGGACCATGACAGGTGGTTCAGGGATATGCCAGCAGTCGTGATGCTTAAAGACCAGGTTGGGGGGTGGAATGTATGGGGCAAGGGGAGCTAGAAGATGAGGCTGAAACAGTGGCTGGGGACCAAGTGTGCAGGGCTGCAGGTGACTTACAGGGGAGTGTGGGCTGAAGCCATGGAGGAGCCATCCTGGGGTTTACTTGGGGCGTGTTGCTCCAGGGGACCCCCACTTAAAGGAAGACCAGACTACACTTGACTCCTGGGGCCAGGCCTCCAGTATGTGGGGGATGAGAGTGTGTGTGCTGTTTCTGCCCCCTCTCACTGCTCCTCAGCAGCCCTAACATTTGAGGGCATTACTCCATCCCCACCCCCACCCCAACCACACCAACTCCAGATTCCCGGTGCCTGTCCTCGGCCCTTTCCTGCTGCCTGAGCCACACCTGATGGCCTCCCAATGCCTCCCAGACACGGTGCATCTTTCACGAGGTCCCTCCCACCCTGGAGGGCAGAATTCCCTAAGAGCAGAGTTAAAGGTTCTGTTTGAGGCAATGGCTTTCGATGTCACAGAAGAGAATTCACAGGAGGGGACACTGAGGCAGAGAAGAGCAGGTAAGGGGCGAGGTGGGAGACCATGGGGCTGCAGGAACTGAGAGGAGAGCATCGAGTCCTGCATTTTCCTTTCTCATGTGCCCCACCCGGGTTCAGCCAGGCTGCCTCCACGCCTCACCCCTTCCCATTCAGGAGAAAGGGAGGAAACATGCAGACTCAGAGGCCTCTGGGGACACTTGTAAGACTCAGATGGCCCTTTAATGCCATTAAGTGCAAACTCTTATTTTGCAGATGCAAATGCTGACGCGAAGAGAGGGGCGTGAACCCTGCGAGGCACTGAGTATCCTTTTCAAGGTGAGTGAAGAGACTCAGAGACACATCAGACAGCTCATCCAGGGCAGAGCTGGGCTTCAACCCAACTGACAGCCTGTCCTCTGTGATAGCCAACCTATCTCCTTCGAACCTTGTATTTTGCAGATGCAGAAACTGCCCTTCATGGAGGAAAAGTGACTAGTTCAAAATTCTGCAGTAAATCCGGGGAGGTCTACAAGGATCTGGAATTTCTGACTCTCCTGATCTGTCGTGTGGGCCAAGCTCTGTCATTAGCAGACTCATGTTCATGGTCAGTGTCCTGAGAGCACACCTCTGTCCATCCCTCAGACTTGCAGCCGGGTTCTAGCAAGTGAGAAGTCAGGGTGAGCTCAGGTAACGTCCTGCAGTGAGTTCTCCTGGGAGAACTCTGAGCTCTAATCCTCAGAATTCCCGAGGGCAGGTGGAATAGATGCTCCTGTTTCTCCCTGGGACCTTCCTCCGCTCTGAGCCAGTCTGTTTCCCCAACCTCTGCCCTGTTTTGGCCTCATCCTTAAGTCACCTACTCAGAGGTAGGCACTGGGCCACAGGCTCTGCAGCTATTAATTTATGCAACCAACCTATGAGGGAGGTAGAACAAACCTCACTCTACAGCCAGAGAACCACAGCTGGGAAGCAGCGAGAAACACCTGGGGCGCCACCCCCGTGATACCGAAGCCCCCTCTCTCTGACCCTCAGCTTGGCTGCCCTGCAGGGTCCTGCCTGCTGGTTGCAGAGAAATGGCTAATGAGGAGCTCCGCGCTGTCAGCCCAGAGCGATTCCCTCTGTGCTCTCAGCTACAGATATGAATTTTGTTTAGTTCAAAGACCTCATTAACGCCGGGGTTAGTGGGAGCAGCTTCGCAGCTGAGTCATCTTCTGGCATCAAAGACAACCTGAGCCCCCCTGAGCAGCCAGGAGGCGAGTTGCTCAGCGGGGTGTCTCTGCGCCCCATCACCGCCCAGGGCTTCTGCAGGCCTGCAGCCGCAGTGAGGGGCTTCAGGTGGCTTCCCCAGAGGGCTGGATCCTGGAAGAGCCGAGCTCGGTACCTGACACCTTCAGGCGCCCTCTGGCAATCTCCAGAGACAACACGCCGTGTGTCGGCCTCGCCCAGTTGCTATCTTCCAGACCAGCAAGGACAGGGTGTAGAAGGTAGTGGCAGCCATTGAACCATACGGGCCACAAGGAGGTGGATATGCACTGTGCTTGTACGGAGGTCTGTCACTAACTCAGTGTGTGTGTGACCTTCAAGCCCTACTCAGCCACATGAGTGACTTGACTCAGAAATTCCTCAGGGCTCCTTCCAGCTCTGATACTGACATGGCCCAGACTCTGGAGGAACTGAAGCTGTCACTGAGAGGATACACTGCATTCATTCATGTAATTAGTATCCATGGAGTATTTACTGTATTCACTGAGTGTCATTCACTGTGCCAGGTGCTGGGGCTGCCAGGCTAACCGTGTCCACACACATATAAACAACCCCAACAATTTTAAGCAGTATGAAATAAGAAGGAAAGTAGGTGTACAAATAATAGCGTTGTGCTATGTGAAGTTTACCTCAATACCAAAAATAATAATAGTGAATAGCATGTCCAAGATCAAAAAGATATGGAGGGGGTCTCCAGGTCTAGCAGCTGTAGCCTCAATGTCTAGTTCTGTCTAAGGCACCATCAAATCTACCCCAATAGCCAGTGCTTAGTAGGCATCCAACAAAGACTTGTTGAAAGAAAAAGGGAAAGAAAGGAGTCAATGAGGGAAAAGGGAGAAGGGCAGAAGGAAGAAAGTTCAGAGAAGGGAGGTGGGCAATGTTACTGTCCACTTGTTACAAATGAGAAACTGAAGCTCAGTCAGAGGTTAAACGGCTTGTCCAGTATCACCCCGGGAGCGAGTGACAGATATTATGCATGAGATGAGACCCCTGTCAACTGGGGCTATGGGAAAGGCCTCGGGAAGGCAGAGCGAGTGAAGAAGGTATTGATTGGAACTCAACAAATCAAGAAAGCTGAAGCTGGCAGGGAAAGAGGCCATGGGGACCCAGGGGAGGGGAGGGATGGTCTTTCTTATATGTTATATGTTCCTCACACAGCATCAGAGGGACTTGGGGACAGCAGCTTGGGGTAGTGGCATCTGAATTCTGGCTCTGCCACCTCCCAGCTGGGTGGCTCTGAGGAAGGCTAAGCCTCAGTTTCCTCATTTTTAACATGGAAATTTTGGTGCCTACATTCTAGATTTTTCTGAAGGTGAAATGAGATAAGGCAGGCATGGGGCAAGGTATAATTCCTACTCAATAAATAGGTGACCTTCACCTTCTTCTCTGCAGGTAGACAGGGTGGGGAAGAGAAGGGCAGGCTGCCCAGAGTTCTCAAACTAGGGTACCGAGTCATGCAGGACAAGCATTGCCTTCCTTCCTGGGGCTGACCCGCTCTCGGGGGGCTGAGTCAGTGACCATCTATGCAGTCAGATTCAAGGGTCTAGTGATCCCTTCTTCCTGGGGACCATATAGCCTACCCAGAAATGGGAAGGAAATGCTGGAATTCTTAAGAAGCCTGAGTGGGGAATAATCATTTGGTAACTTCTTTCCAACAGTAGATTTTTCCATACTTCACACAACATAGAAGCTGCTTGCTTCTCTCTAAGAAGCCAGATCATACATTGGCTGATTCTTCAAGTAAAAGAGATTGGCAGCTGGTACCAGAATCGTGTGATCATGTGGTGTAGTAGCAGAGCCTTCTAGCACTTCTCACTATGAATTCTTTCTTTCATGGATATACTTTTTGCTGCCATTATGAAGCTCAACATTAAATAGTCTATCAGTCATGTGTGCAGACACATACTTGACAAGGTAGATACTACTTCATCGCTCATCTGTCAGCAGAAATGATTGTGTTCTGACAACATCCCCTACACTGTGTTGGACGCTGGAGGTACAATGGTGAGCAATGAAGGCACAGTCTCCATCCTCAGCACTTTACAGCCTGGGTCAGCAAGGATCCAGCGCCTACGCTCGTGTACTAAGAGTGGGAGTGAAAAATTGCACAAGCCTTTTGGCAAGAATTCAGTACCTATCTGTCAGTATGTATCCAGAGTCTGAAAACTATTTATTTATTTTTACCCACAATGATTTTTCTATGCCAAGAAAATAATCTGAGATATTTTAAAGAGGGAAAAAACTCTGTGTGTACAAAGGTGGGTACTTCTAATATTAATCTTGTTAGGAGAAAATGGAAAACAATCTTAATGCCCAATAATAAAGGAGTATATAAGTAATTTAGGGTACACCTGGTTTATGGGATGGAAGGTAGTTATTAAAAAACCAGAATAAAGAGTTTTCCAATAATATGGAAAATGTATAGGGTATAATAGTAAATGAAAAACGCAGGGTTCAAAATTGTTTAGACAGTAATATCACAGCTATGGAATAATTTTTCCCATTTATATGGTGCTTTTCAGCTTTCAAAGCAGTTTCACATGCATTCCTTAATTTTGAAGTTCATGGCAGCTCTTTAATAGAAGCAGATCAAGGATTATTATTCCCATTCTAAACATGAGGAGACTGAGGTTTGCTGAGGTTTATGCCTCTAATAACTAAGAGTTCACTCGCGTTAGAAGCCTAGAGAGTATGGAGGGACCATTACCAGAGCTTTATATAATGCACTAAATTTTCTTTATGTTTGACACCAGCTAAAGAACATGAGCAGCCTGCCTCTTCTCTTCCCATCCTTTCTGCCTGCTGAGAGGAAGGTGAAAAGGCTATCATTGATTGAATTAAAGTAATAATTTCCCACGATTGTGTTGGTTTGCTCTCCGCTACTGCTTAACTACGCAGCAAAGTTCTCCGTGCCTTCCACCAAGTACCTCTGTGGCCAGAAATGGTTTCTTGCTACGATATCTGAAATATCCCTGCACAGGGACCCTCAATGACAATTCCCTCTTACTCAAGCTCAAGCAATGACAAAAGCAACTGGGGACAGGTGGGAGACGGTGGCAAAAGCAAGGTGGTATTTCAAGCCCTCCCCATCTCTCTGGTCTCTCCTGCATCAGCTGGCCTTAAGCTCTATGCGTGAGCTGCACCACGCCCCCTGAACACACCTCGCACGTCCTGCCTCGTCACCATTGCTAAAGCTTTCCCTTCACCCGGCATCCCCTTCCCTGTTCTCTGCATTGCAAGAGGCCCCACTCTTCAAGGTACAGGTACGGTGCAGCCCCCTCAGTGGCAGAGTCAGCTGCTCCATCCTCTGGGTTTTCCAAACACTCTGTAACACCTTCTCTTAACATTTGTAGCACATTGCAACCAGGTTCAGTTTTACATTTCAGTCTTTCCCACAAGATTGTGAATGCTCAGGACCAAGGAATATAAAATTCTATTTAATCCTCATAAAAGCATCTCGGATACCGGTCTTTTCATTTCTTATTTATTTATTTATTTTTCATATATGCTTTGAATTCATTTCTTTTTTTAAAATTTTGAATTCAATTCTTTTCTTTTTTAAATATTATTTTAAATTGATACGTAATAATTGCACACATTTATGGGGTACAGAGTGATATTGTAGACAATGTATAATGATCAAATTAGGGTAATTAGCAAGATACAGGTCTTTTAGAATTCCAACCTTGTAGAAGAGAAAACAGGTGCAAATAAGTAGTCAGGGTAAAATAGCTAGTCCCTGGCAGCCGCACTCACATTTGAACTCACGTCTACTTACATTGCTCCAGCTCTTCCCATAATACCCAACCAGACCTTTCACAGCTGGACTAATAAATGAATCAGTGATGCGGTCTCCAACCCCTGGGCTGTGGATGGGTACCAGTCCGTGGCCTGTTAGGGCCTGGGCCACAGAGCTCCGCCTACCTCCCTTCACCCCCCACCTTCAGTCCGTGGAAAAACTGTCTTCCATGAAACCGGTCCCTGGTACAAAAAGATTGGGGACCACTGCATTAGTGGATGAATCAAAGATATTACTTAAGAGTATCCCCTCCACTATACCCATGCACACCTTCCTGGTGACAAAGGTTGTCACAACTCAGAGAAGATGCCTGTAATGGCCCTTCCAGGTTTCCAGTTCACTGTATAGTGACGAATGCAATCCATCAGATGGAGAAGTCAGGCAGTCAATTTCTTGGGTGAAGACCAGCAATTACCCAGGAAATATGACGCCTGCTCCCAGCTCTGAGAATGGGGAGGGAGGGCATCTCAGACACAATGTCACCACAGCTCTTCCTCTTTCAATTTAGACCATCCTCCTGTATCTTTCTCCCTGAGCAAAGAGTGCTAGAGTGTTCCTTGGGCAGGAGTGGCCCCTGAACAGCCCAGCATTGGTCCCTTGACCTCAAGAGAGCCATTTTATAGCTGCATCAATCTAATTATCTGTCTTAAATATTTGCGCTTAGAGAAACAGATCAGTTGGAAGAAGAAAGCTTGCAGCAATAGCCTGGCCATTCCGGGTCACATGGCAGAGAAGCTGTGACTGAGAGAAGACCAGGTGGCTCCTGAAAGGGCTGGCATGTGTAACTCAGCTCCAGCTCACATGGGAACCCCAAGACGATTCCTGCCCTTGAATGCCATGTGATGCTTTTAGCCCTAGAATGTGTTACCGGAAGGTGTTTTACCAGGCTTATGTTCCTTGCAACAGAAAGTCCCCTGAGTAACACACTAGGGAGTATTGGACAGAAAAACTAAGGCTGGGGATCACATGGCTCCGGTGACCAGACAACTGATTGCAGACTGTGGAAGCGCTAGGCAAGACTTGTCTCCCACATCAGTGCAAATGGATTCAGCCCCGGCTCCCAGGGCCTGCAATTGTCCTCTGCCATGGTCTACTCCCTCATGATTGCTAGAACGACAAAGGACTTTCAAGATGATCCAGGTCAGTGTCTTTTTAAATTATCCCATAATCAGGAACTCACTTCCTTCTCAGTTCTCTTTCGGTCCTTCTGCTATTGCCGCAGGAGAAAGTCTCAAAGTGTTACTAATATGCCTCTACCAAGTCTCTAAACATTTGCTGATCTTCCTTTTTAACAAAGAGAGAACAAGTTTTGAGCACAGAGCTTTGGCAGACAACAACATCCAACTACAAGCTAATAATATTAGTTTTTTTTTTATTATACTCATTTTATAGTTATGTGCTATTTATGGTGAATGTGAATATTTTACCATTTATGCAGTGATTTAAAGTTCCCATTGTAAATATACATATTTATGGAGGGAAAGAGAGTCAATTTAAAGAAAACTGTGTAAATGATAGTACAGGAGGCATGCAGATACAGAACAGATCATGAAAAGTATGGAAATAACCTAACATTTGAGAAACGCTATGAAGTCCAACCACCTGTGTGGCAGGTGGAATAGCAACTCAGAAAGGCAGGTGGTTAGCCCAAGATCACCCAGCCAGCTCCTGGCTCAGTCCTTCCCACTCTCCTCGGCCACACATACCTCTTTAAGAGCTCTTTCTATATTTATTTTGTGACTACAGGTATTAAAGAAAATGGCTACCAAATTGTTCTGTTAATGGCAAATGCAACAGGGCCTGGGCATGAGGGTGGAGGCGGGCACTGTGTTCTGCATTTCCCAGCAGTGAACAGGTACCCTATGTACCAGGTGGGGTCAGCAGCATGGCAGGTGCCTTGGTGACGTCATTGGCCACTTATTGGCTAAGCAGAGCTCAGGGAGCTACAGACCATTAGAAGCTTACAATGCAGAGGAACGGTCGTGGCCTGCAAAACAGAGCATTAATAAAGATCACAAAGATGTACCTAAGAGAGGAAAATGAGCCTCTCCATCTCCATAAATAAATCCACGGCTTGCAAACAAAAACACACCCAGAAAAACCAACTGCAAATGCACTCCTAGAAAGGAGACCAGATGTCCCTGGAATCATTTTAATTAAATTGTGAGTCAATTGCAAACCAAAGGATGGGGGGCTGGGAGGGGGAGTGGAATTTTGCTTTCTAACACTGCCAGATGCAAAGTCCAATTTCTAGGATAATGTGTCCAGGGTGGAGGAGGTGTTCCAAAATTTAATTATGCATTGCCTAGCAACTGAGGAGATGAACAGGAATGGCGTTGGGGGACCTGGGGTGCTGCATTAAGGATGTTGATGCCCCAGGTTGGAGGAGGCACGTTGACAGCAGGCCGTGGCCAGCGTGTCGATGTGGTCGCCCCCCCACCCCAGCCACGGGGGACTGTTTCAGTTACATAAATTGTAAGCCTCATTTTACTCCATTTCCCCTGGGCTGACCAACCCGCAACCTGGCAGAATTAAGACCCTGCTTTCTTCATTTTTCACAAGAGAAGCACCTTTTTTTCCCCCCTGGGTAAAGTAATAGATGTTAAAAATTCAATAGTACAGAAATGTGTAAGATAGCAAGCGAAAACTCTCCTGCCAAGTGGAGTCACTATTATGAATAACATCTGGGTGCACATATTTCCAGAATTTTCCAACAATAAGCTAATCTCTCTTTTTCTAACCTAAATTAGATATCGTTGTATATATTGTTCCATAAACTTTCTTTAATCTATGGTACATGTTTTTTGCTAAACTTTTTTTATTGAAATATTACAAACATATATAAAAATTCACAGATACTAGAACCACCAGGAAGGACAATCAACAGACCTTTGTCAGCCCCCTGCTCCCAGAACACATTCCCTGTACTTCTTCCTAATCACCACTTCCTTCCTTCTCAGTAACCATTCTCCTGCTTTCAAATATATATTAATTTTGCTTTATTTTGAACTTCATATATAATGAATCATACACTATATGTTCTTTTCTGCCTGGTTTCTTAGTTCAACATTTTGTGAGGTTCATTCAAGTATTTTTGTGTAGCTGTAGTTTGCTTTTATTTTTATAATACTCCATTGTATGGTTATATAGTAAGTGATTTATCCATTTCTATGTTGATGAACTTTTAAGTTGTTTACAGTTTGGAGCCATTACAATAAATTCTTTATGCATTCCTTTTGGTACACTTAAAAAGACATTTCTTTTGGGTATATACCTAGAAGTGAAATTGTCACTTTTCTAAAATGTCTGTACCAATTTAAACTCCCAACATCAGTTTATGAAAGTTCTAAAATTCATCCTTTTTAATGTCTGCATTATGTTTTACTGTATGGATATATTCACAATTTTCTATTTATGGAAATTTTGATTGTTTCAACTCCATACACATTTTTTTTTTTTTTTTGAGACAGAGTCTCACTCTGTTGCCTGGGCTAGAGTGCCGTGGCGTCAGCCTAGCTCACAGCAACCTCAAACTCCTGGGCTCACCCAATCCTCCTGCCTTAGCCTCTCGAGTAGCTGGGACTATAGGCGAATGCCACAACGCCCAGCTAATTTTTCTATTTTTAGTAGAGACAAGGTCTCACTCTTGCTCAGGCTGGTCTCAAACTCCTGAGCTCAAGCTATCCTCCCACCTCAGCCTCCCAGAGTGCTAGGATTATAGGCGTGAGCCACCATGCCTGGCCTATACACACATTTTTTTAAAAAACAATGCTACCATGAACATCCTTGTACATTCATCTTTGAGCACCTATGTAATTATTCCTTAGGATGAAATCATAAGAGTGAGATTTGTTGAGTCAAAGAGTATGTTTATTTAAAATTCTCATATTTCCAGGTTTCCTAAGTTAATTTCCTACAACCCCATGATCCTTTCAGCTGTTACCGAATTTTATCTTTCTGGTTGCTTTCTGAATATACTCCAATTACCAATCGTCCCATAAATTGTGGGTCCCAGGAGGGAAGCTCTGAGCGAACTGGGTGAAGAA
>JAQIFY010003283.1:0-12678 GCA_028533085.1 Varecia variegata | reverse complement strand
ACACACCCCCCCATGCATGTATATACATATGCACAAACACACATCTGACTCCCACAAAATAAGATCATGCCATCATAATGCTTCATAACCTCCAATATAAACTATATGTATAAGTAAGCCACAAACTGTTGGACTTTTCAGTAATTTCAACTAATAGTCCATCGTCCAGAAACAAATTAAGAATCATTATAACTATACATACTAGAAAAATGTTATACATGGACAAAATGCTTAAAACCACATAAAGAGTTATGACTCAGCCCCATGATTAATACTAATTACTAATATTTTAAAAGTTCAGTTTCTATAAGTTCAGAATTTTAACCGGATTGTCCTGCTGGCCACTTTTCTTTGGATCATATCCTTTAGTTCCTATTTGCTTGCAGCCAAATCACTTTTGACTACATTCTTGGGAGATGCAGGGTCAGTTCAGTTTTAAGCTGGGTCATCCTTCCAATATCACCCTGTCTGAGATGTCTATATCCATCATTTCCAACCCATTTGTTCTGAGGTACACAACATCTGGGTGTTCAAATTAGTGACACACTGCAGGCCTTGTTCCAAAAAGAATTTTAGGTGACTTTCACAAATATATTCAATAGAATAAAATTAAAATTAGGGAAAGCTGTGTGAAAGGAACACAGGAACTCTCTGTTCCATGTTTGTACCTTTTCTATAAGTCAAAAATTAGTTCAAAATTAAAAAAAAAAAAGCCTGCAATATAAACAAATTGAAGAGAAAAAGCCTTTTCCCAAAATTAAGAGACCTCAAGCTACACACACACAGTGATACCATTATGAGATACCATTATGAGAATTAGTACACAGCAGAGCATGCTCTAGGGTTTCACAGCAGTGGTCCCCAACCTTTTTGGCAGCAGGGACCGTTTTCAATGAAGACCATTTTTCCACAGATGGGGGTGGTGGGAGGTGCGGTGTGGGGGGTGATGTGCAGCCTGGTTCCTAACAGGCCACAGACTGGGCCTCAGCTGGGGGTTGGGGACCGCAGTTTTGCACAATTACTATAGTCAAGTTTGGCCAGAGTAAAAAAGAACCACAAATGTTCATCCATTATACATTTTAAAATAGCTAGAAGAGAATAATTAGAATGTTCCTAGCATAAAGAAGAGATACCTATTTAAGGTGATGGATAACCCAATTACCCTGATTTGATAATATGAATATATCAAATTATCACATGTACCCCCAAATGTATACATCTAATGTGTACCATAAAAATAAAAACTAAAAAGAGACATGATAGTTATAAAAATCACATTAGCACCTATAAAAAATGTACTGGTTAAAAAGGAGAAGCAAAAGGATTCCTTCACTAAGGTCTAAGAGAAATTTCTCTGTGGGTTTTCCCAAAGTGAAGGCAAAGTGATGTGAGGTTTACATTCTCAGCAACACCCTAACTCTACATAAAAGAATATCCTGTAGAAGCAGGAGTAGGGTCCTGACCCATAGGCCGGGACAGCAAAACACTTAGATTTTCACAGTCATGAGTTATTAGACATATACTTTAAACAATTTTCTCTTTAAAAGAAAAAAAAAAAGCCTAACTGTGGGAAGAATGGAGTAAAGAATGTTTCAGGAAATATTAGCCTACCTGCCTTGTCAGGAGGGCTTTTAAAAAATTAAACACTAGATAAGGTAAGCAGGGGTGTACACGGGTCAGGATTCCCCCGCTGTTAGCCGAGGCTGAAAAGCAAGACTCAAGGCAGGTCAGTTTTAAGAAGAAATGGAGAAGCATGATGTTCCCTTAAAATACGTGACAATCCCATGCTGGCAAACACCGCCTGCACTGTTTATCTGTTGGCTTCTTTATTTAGGTCTGTCAAAAAGTGGAGAGGAGGCCCAGCCTGTCCCAAGCAAAATCAGAAAGGAGCATGTGTTGTGTGTCACCTATTCACTTCCTCCTTGTAACTTTCTCCTCCCCAACTTAAAAAGATGTCGCCTTCAGACTGAAAGAAAGGGGTGGAAGCGTTTAGCCCTGAGTTCCTGGGACCCAGCCATGGCTAGAGGAAGGGTGCTTAGGATACAGTCCAAAGAAGAATGACAGTGCTGGGAAGTATGGAGCCCAGTCACAGAGGTCCACTCCAGAGGGAGCAGAGTCCAACGGGGCCCACCTAGGACAGAGAAAGATCTCATGGGCCTATTCTCAGACCTTCCCTTGGTGTGGGAGTGGTGGAGAAGGGGCCTGTTCCCACTGTAGACTCACAAGGTTCCCCCACCCTTTGCCCCAAGAGATCTAATCCTCAGTTGGTATTACCTACTTATCCTCTAGTATGAGGAGGTTTTAAACCAGAAGTGGCCCTCCATGAGGCTGCTAGAGGTTATTCTGGAGTTTATAAGGATCGGGTGGGTGGATGTACTGTATAAGGATTCAAGCTTTCTAGTGACAGCCCCAGGACTTGGAGCCCAGCCAACCTGAGCATGGGTCTCCTAGCCCAGCTACTTCTCTCTTCCTCACCTCCTTTCCTTCTCTTCCCCTCCACCCCAAGATGCTGGGCACACAGGATCCATTCCTATTGCACCGTCTTCTCCAGCCTTTGCCCTGCTCATGGTTAGTTCTCTTCACCTGCCCTTCCCCTTCTCCCCACAGCAAGCACAGCAACAGAGCCTTCCTCTCCTGGACTGGGCATCACTCAGCTTCCAGAGACTTGGTCCTGGTTCTTTTGAAGGTGGTTGGGATGCTGCTGCATGGAAGGAAACAAGGAAGTGAACACAAGAGCCTCTGCCATGGGCCTTGGCAGATAAGGGGGAGGCAGAAAATTCTACAAGCTGCTGATCATAGATCATAATGCCCACTTCCCTCATAATACAGATTCAGATAAGCAAGCTGAGGTCCCCAGTGACTTGTTCAAGATCACACATCTTTATTGACAAAGTCAAAACTAGAATCCAGCTCAAACAAACATCACCCCATTGATGTTGCTGCTTCCATTAAGCCACATGGAAACAGAAAGAAAACTGGTCCTTCCAGAAATGCTCATGCTAACAGGAGCATGGGAAAGATCTTGGGAAAGCTTGAAACTGTTTACAGATACTACGAGACTAAAAAAGAAAAATCCAAATCGAATTTTCTTCAAAGCTTGCTTTGTCTATGTAAAATAATATTAATTAGGGGAATATCCATATAGGGCAAAACATTTGATAAGTATCATTCACTAGTTTGAAATATTGATTAAATATTTTCAAAGCAGCAATCAAAAAAAGAGGTGGACTGTCACCACTATTTCTGCCTTTCTTTCTGGAATTAGGCATTGTTTTGATAATCTTGGTCAGCTGAAAATATTCTCTGTGTATCTGTCAAGTTGGTGAAGGTTTTTAGGAAAAAATAGTGTCTTTCTATTTTAAAATGGAATCATAACACATATGTATAGACATCAGTTTCTAGAAGAAGAGCTATTTTAGAATAGTGCACGAAATGGCATTTAAAATAAGCCATTGCATCAGAGTTGCCTCCCTTGCCTGACAAAGTATTCTGATACTAATCAAATGATTCCATTACTCATTCCAAGTAAACAATGCTAGTGCCCAAGTGTTAGCTTCTGTATGGGTCACAAAGGGGATGCTATCCTCACAGAGGTGCCATCAGAGGGGGATGAGATCAGGGCAGAGCAGCTGTCACAGGAGATGGGGGTGGAGCAGGGTGAGAGGACCAGACGAGTGTGAAGACCTACAGAGATGCAAAGGAAGGAAAGAATGCAAATATTTCTTGGGGAAAAAAAATGTCCTAGACTAAATTAGGGATTAGTAAAGGCAGCTGTGGAGGTAGAGGCTTGGGATGCGGCATGAAGGATGAGAGGGCTTGCCTGGGCATAGCTCCAGAGTACAAACATTCAGGAAGTCCAAATATTTAAGATACTGTAATGATTTTTCAAAGATTATGCATAATATTTTCATTTCACTCCTTCTAAAAACACTTATCTCTTTCCACTGTGGTGAACTTCTCCAAGTCCCCCTGTCCCAGCCATTTTTGGCAGCCTTTTAAACTAGTGGAGAGGAGTAGAGCTCCTACCAGCCTGGGGACTTTTTGCTTTTATATCACAGACACCACCTCCACCGCAGCCCACATTGAATCTTCATCACCTCACACCAGTTAAAATGGCTATTATAAAACAGTTTTTTAAAAGACGAGTGTTAGCAAGGAGGTGGAGTAATTGGAACCCTTGTACACTGTGGATGGGAACGCATAATGGTGTGGCTGCTATGGAAAACAGCATGGAGGTTTCTCCAAAAATTAAAAATAAAACCACCATATGATCCAGCAATCCCACTTCTGGGTACATACCCAAAAGAATTAAAATCAGGATCTCAAAGAGGTGTCTACACTCCCACATTTATTGCAGCATTATTCGTAATAGCCAAGATGTGGGAACAACCTGAAGGCCCATCCATGGATGACTAAAGAAAACCTGGTATATAAATACAATGTAATATCATTCAGCCTTAAAAAAAAAAAAAAAAGGTAATCCTGCCACATGCAACAACATGGATGAAACTAGAGGACATGCTAAATGGAGTAAGCTAGTCACAGGAGCCCAAATATTGCACGATTCCATTTATAGGAGGTATCTAAAATAGCCAAACTCAGAAACAGAAAGTAGAATGGTGGTTGCCAAGGGCTTGGGGGAGGGGGAAAATGGGGAGTTATTGCTCAACAGGTATAAAGTTTCAGTTCTTCAAGATGAATAAGTTCTAGAGATCTACCACACAACATAGTGCCTTATAGTTTATAATACTGTATTGTGCACTTAAAAACTTTTCACGAGGGTAGATCTCACAGTAAGTGTTCTCACCACAATAAAAAAAAATGAAACTAAACAAAAAAGAAGGGTGAATACACTCTTTAAAAAAAAAAATCAAGTATATACAAGGGAGTCAAAGGACGTGAAAACAGAAAGCTGGCTGGGGCCAGAGTCAGAAGACCTAAGCCACCAGGGCGAAACATTAACATTCTCTAGAGGTCCTGGTGGGAGCAAATTAAGTCACCCAGATTAGGCTCATAGGCCCATCATTTCCTAAGTGCTCCAAATTAGAACAGTGCATACATTTTAATTTTTGCCAGTTTGCCAGTTTGATAGGCAAAAAAGTAGTGTATTGTTTCCCCCCTGGGGCTGGAACAACATGACAGGCTCCTTGCCAAAGTTTCTGCTCTGCCAACTCCTGGCTGGTCCCTTTATGGCAAGTGCCATCTTGGATTTGGCTGCTCTGGAGCAAGCTCTGGGATATTTTTCAAAGGCAACATCAAAAGACCAAGTTAAAAACTAGAAGGTTCCCTATGGGCTTCCAACTCTTTTGGTCTGAAGAGAGGGCGTATCCTTTGGTAAGGAAGAGATCAATGGTCAAAATGATCTCATGCTTGAAGGTAAGACAGGCTCCAGTTTAACAAGGAGTGCCTTTGTCTCCTGGGATCCAGAGAGTACAATACCCTGCACACAGCACAGTCCCCCTGCATGCATGTGACAGGAGCACACACTCCCTCGGTGAAACATCATTCCCTCACAGAGCCACCTACATGCAAGGAAGGCTGGGAGCCCAGCACAGAACTCAATGACTAAGTCACACCATTCCCTGCAGACGAGGTGACCAGTGCGCCCACAGCGTTAGAACAATCTGGCAATGCATCTTTGGCTGTGTCGGGCCTAATGCCCGCCTCCTCCAGTGGCACATTTATATGCTTTCCTCACCTGCTAGGAAAAAGAAAAAAAGATGCAGCTGGATGATAGGTAGCCCCCTTGGGATTTGTAATCAGACAAGGAAAACTAACTGCTAAATAGAATTAACAAAGGCCTTCATCTGTTGTGTTGTCTTTAAAAAGCTTTGTTGAAGTATAATTTACATACGATAAAATTACCCATTTTAAAACATACAATTTAATGATTTTGAGTAAATATACAGTGTGTCAAATTTGCCAACTTTCTATCATCTCCAAAAGATCTTTTGTGTCCATTTTATAGTCAATCCCTGTTCCTATTTCTAGCACCAAAACAATCACTATTCTGCTTTCTGTCTCTTATAGATTTGCCTTTCCTGGAAATTTCACATACAGTATGCAGTTTTTTGTGTTTGGTGCCTTTCAGTTAGCATAATGTTATTGAGGCTGTCCAACCTTGTGGCATGTATTAGTACTTCTTTACCTTTCATTGCTGCAGAATATTCCGTTGTATGGATATATCACATTTTGTTTTTCAATTCACCATTGATAGACCCCTGGATTGTTTCCAGTTTGGGCTATTGTGAATCAACCTACCGTGGACATTCCCATACATGTCTCTGTATGAACATGTTTTCGTTTCTTGTGGGTGTGTAACTAGGAGTAGAATTGCTAGGTCATATGGCAAGTTTATGTTTAACTTTGTATAAACCGCCGAACTATTTTCCAACGTGGCTGTATCATTTCACATTCCCACCAGCGAGGTATGAGGGGTCCCGTTTCTCTACATTTTCATTAACACTTGCTATGGTCTGCCTTTTTTACCATAGTATTGCTAGTGAGTTTATTTGTTTTTAAGACTCAGGTTTTTTCTACCTTCCAGTCCCAGAAACCATCATACCTAAGCATATGATTTCGGTCAAAAATGGCTAAAGCTTTTGAGGCTGTGGTCATTTGGGGAAGAGTTTGGTTGTGAGAGGTGGACAACCACACGCTTGCTATTATAACAAGAGTGGGGCGAGGCAAGACCAGACACCTCCATTGTCCATCCTTCATTGTCTAAGGCAGAAAAACCAGTTCTTCTAAGGAAAAAAAGTTTCCTTCGGCTTAGAAACTATCTCAACTTGTGCATGCAAGAACTAATGAGCATTTATGAGCACCTTTAGTGAGGGGAAAAAATGGTATTTCTCATATACTACAAGAAATGAACTAGTTTTAACTTCAATATTTTTGGCTATCTGTTGTGAACAAAATATCATGTCAGGAGATAGAAAGAGCAAAACAAAATCTCTGATTATAGACGTTTAAAATCTGCTCACTCTGGCATATGGAAGAGGGGAAAGGAGGTAGGATGGGGAGGGGGTGGTACCATTGCCTCTTCGATAAAAATTGTTGAGTCACAGACACCTTGACATGTGTCTAAGAAGTTAGTGTGGGTGGGTGTAAAGGGGTAGGAAGTTGAGCAAATGCTTAAAAAAAATTAATTTGGGAAAGGTTAATGGTTATAACCTCAAAGTCAGCCCATATGCATTACTTAATTCTGAGAGTTTTAAACAGCCTTCATATTAGTGACCCTTTAAGAAACTTCTGAGTGGATTCATTTATGACTCATTGCCCATGACTTTAAAGCTGTTCCAGGGTTTGTCAACATGTCAGCTGCAGAGGGCTGAGAGGAGGCAGGCCTGGAAAGTGAGATAGTTTTGTGAGTATGTACTATTGGCTCGCGTTGTGCGGGTGGAGAAGAGAGTCTGACGAGATGGGACGTGTTCAGGGTGGTATGGCTGTAGACCAGAGGGAGAAGAGATTCAGCTGGCTTCTCCATACCTTACAGAATAGCTTTTTTCACTATCCCTGAGCTGTGAACTGGTGGTGTGCTGGAACCCTGTGAAATCTGTTTAGGTAGCAAGAGCCAATGGTGTGCATTTCTTCCCAATTCTATATTCGGTGTCTATAACCACAAACACTAGGAATCAGGCCTTCCCCTTCACGACCCACCCTAGAACTGGTTGTTAAACATTTACCAGCACACCACTGCAGGGCACTGTGCAAACTCTCCCGCAAGGCATGCTGGGGGATCCTCCTTGGAGCCTAAGGAAGAGTTCTCAGGCTGCCCTTCGAAGGCAGTTGCAACAAGCACTACAAAAGACTCAAACCGGTTAAGAAGAAGAAAACAAAGACCAGGTATAGCCAGACTTTTTCTTGCTTAGAGAAATGATAGCAACAAAGTGTCCCTGGATTTGACGCAGAAACTAACATTTACTGTGGGGTTTGTTCATTGGGAATTAAGCTCACAATCTCATAAGACAGATAAAAACAGCTTTATAATAACTATCATATGAGACAGAAGGTGGTCAGAGGCACAAAGTACAAACCAGAGGAGATTATTCAGAGGAGGGTGAGGCTGAGCACACAGCAAGTTCAGGTGCAGGGCCTCTGAGAGCTGAGAAATGCAGGGGCCATGCCCATTTTTGAGCTTCCTGGTATAATAAAACATGAAGAAATGCCAAAACAGGGTTATAAAACTTATAGTCTATTTTAAATGTTTCGACTAAACATATTACTACTTCTAATACACCTATCACAAAGTGCAATGCCATGCAATTGCACTATTCATAAAAGCATTATAGAAGTTATGGAACTATTAATTTACTGTGTACTACAGAGGGTGTGGTTTATTATTTTTTTAATTTTTTTTTTATTTCAGGAAATTATGGGGATACAAACATTTTGGGTACATGTTATGACTTTGCCACATCCCAACCGCGATTTGAGACGTGGGGTTTCCCCGCCTACAATGCTCACCGTGTCCATTGGTTGTGAGTTTACCCACCCCCAAGAGGCTGTGGCTTAAATTAAAAAGTATCTGATGAACATCTTCTTTGAAAACTGTTAGCAAATCTCAGTGACTGCTTGTAGAATGTCCCTGGGAAGTCAGTCCAAACCTGAAGACCATGATGACAAGAAAGCCAGGATTATAGCAAAGTCGTCATGACTTCCAAGAAGGACCTTGTCTGTCACACATAGAAAGAAGCATTTATCCAGCAGAACTGGGAAATTTTAATTTTGCATAGGTGAATTACTCTAGTAACTGAACTGTGTCTCCCTCAGATGCCCAAACAATTTTAACTATACAGTATTTAATAGGAAAATTTCCACAGCTTTCTGACATAGGTTTTTGAAAATAGCCTCACCTACTTCTGACAATTTGGGAGTATCATTATTCTGTCCTCATTGTATGACCCAGTCATTGAAGCTACAGCTTTGTCCTTTTAAGGTTTTTCTGCTGCCCTCTCGGTGCTGAAGTCACTTCCTGCTGCGGTTGTCACATCTGCCCCAGGGCTTGGCTTTTTTTCTGGCTGGCAGTTTCTCTGCACAGGGTCTGCTGCAGTGTGGGGAAATCAGATAGGCAGCTTGTTTACATTTGTTATCAAGAGTCTGCAGAGTAAGAGAGGAACCTGCAACATCGGACCCTAATGGGGCCCCGTAATCTGCCCTTTGCACAGACTTTGTAGGCTTGGGCTGTTTATCCGAGCTATGCTGTTACTAGAAATCTGGCGTCTATATGGAGTTGTTAATATACTGTTAGAGGCTGATTTGTGTCTCCCACAAAATGCATATGTTGAAGCCCTAACATAGACACACACACACATCAAAAACCTTATGAAGACACCGGGAGAAGGGGGCCGTCTGCAAGCCACAGAGAGAGGCTTCAGAAGAAACCAACCCTGCCAGCTGCTTGATCTTGGACTTGTAGCCTCTAGGATTAGGAGAAATAAATTTCTGTTGTGTAAGCCATCCAGCCTGTGGTACTTTGCTATGGGAGCCGGAATTCACTAACCAAACAGCTTGCACCTTGCGGTGTAGAGTCCTGGTATCATACCTGCAGTAGAGGACAGTAAGAGCTGTCCTAAAGGCTCCCCTCACCAAGCCCATGTCTCAACACAACTTTCTTATTTAACCTGTTGTAATTATTGCTAACTTTAAGGTTTTCTAGGTACTGAGCTGCCAACTCATTGAGGAAAAAGGAAGAGATGACTGAACTCTTCAAACAGACAGAGAAATGAGCTTCGAGGTACACAAGAATAATGAGGAATTTAAGGAAAA
Organism: Varecia variegata; assembly: GCA_028533085.1. Taxonomy (NCBI): domain Eukaryota; kingdom Metazoa; phylum Chordata; class Mammalia; order Primates; family Lemuridae; genus Varecia; species Varecia variegata. The sequence goes on along the minus strand of JAQIFY010003283.1, from coordinate 2,910 downwards.
AAAAAAAAGTTTCACCTACAGGAAGATGGATTCTGAGCTATTAGTTAAAAGCCAAGAAAAGCTCCAGGAGACATTATTAACTATTTACGCAATGTATCAGTCCAATGAGCTGCTAAGACCAAAAAGGGTCATAAGCTGGGAGTTTTTATATGTAAAACATTTTTTTAAAGCTTAAAAATAAACCATCAGGGTATCCTTAGACAAAGAACCACAGTGAAAGATGGATGAGTATGCAAAATTCTGATTTGAATAATTTAAGGAAAACATCAAATAAAAAGAAAAGATCCAAAGAAAGACAATGAAAATTTGAAGGGAAAGAAGGGATTTAGAAATAATGACAAAAGTTACCGGGAAAAGAGTGAGAAGGGACAGAATCGTGGTTTCTGAAATTCCAAACATGAAGTCTGGGTAGATAGGTGCTGGTTCCCCAAACCCCACAGTGCCACAGTGCCAGACCTGGTGAAAGCTTCTGAAGTTGGAAAAGTCTTGCTTTAAAATAAATAAAAGACAATCAACCTTTGCCTGATAGCAGACAATATTCTATTTTTCTCCAAATTGTTGTCCAGACCAAAAAAAAAAAAAAAGAAGTATATAGATTTGAAGTAAATTTGTATCAACATATTGGTAGATGGATAATGGAAACTATCAATGTTTGGGAAATTCCTAAGCAACGGAGGCAAAATCCATGGTGAGCAAACTCACTCACCGGCCATTGACCCTGGAACCCCTTCCTGAGGACTCACGTGTGTCCTTATTGGGCACAAAACAAAGACACTTCAGAGGTCTGGGTGGGAGTAAGATACACAGAGGACAGGGAAGTTCCAGATCTTCACATTTCCTCAAGGGGATTTTATCTTTTATTTCTTTATTAGCCGCCAAATTTTTCTGTCTTCTTAGAAGTGGTGGTAGTAGAGAATTCTAAGAATACACAAATAACAAAACTAGGTTTTTAACTGTTCCTAGATGTTCAAGTAGAAAACGTCAACCAAATTGGAGCTCTTTGAAGTCAATTATCTCCTACTGAAAAGCTCCGTCCTTGTTCCCACATCATGCCTGGCAGGTGTGCTCAGAATCTCCCTGACTCCAGAACTGTTAACCCTGGGCTCAGAGATGTGTCCTGTAGACCGACTCCAAAAAGAGCCAGCGGGTCCAGACCTGGCGCGGCCAAGCCCTAGGGCAACGAGCTGACATTAACGCATTAGCTCCAGACCTGAGCACCTGCAAGCAAGGGGATGGGGCCCGGCAGAGCTGCTAACAAGTCAGATTCCAAAAAACCTGACAGACTGGAAAAGCAATCACAGATGAGCGTGACCAGGTGTCTATAAACTGACCACTTAACCTCACCTGATTTTACTTCCGTGGAGAGCACACTAGCAAGAACTTTTGCCATGTAACTCACCAACCTCTGAGCTCTAATTAAAGTTTGCTAAGAGCTTTATAATCTGCCCAAACAACTACCCTGGGAATGCAGAAGTGTTCATTCACAGTGCTGCTCTTAATATTTTGTTGTTGTTAGGATTCTTCCTGTTCTCGAATAATGATTCAGAGCATAATTGACTCTGGGGATTCTGTTTTTGTTTACGTTTGTGGGGTAGGGAGTCTTTATTTGCAATATGCCTTCCTTCCCTTCTGATAGTGGTGCAGACAAGATAAGCACTATTATGCGTAAATGCAGCAGGGATGGTGGACACGCACTAAAAACATCCGACCCCTCTCCTCTGGCCTCCTCTGGGCACAGGTAAATAGGGTGGGTGGGCGCTGTCTCTGGGCTATCACTGAGGGGTTCTGCATGTACACACATCGGCTAGCATGGGACTCAAGCCCTGACTTGATGCATAAGACTTTTTAGCTCTGATTCTGTGACTGATGACGTGAGTGCTAGAACAAAACAATAGACTAGGGGTCAAAGCTGGGCACTTAACTTTAGAATTCATTTAAATCAGAGTCTACAAGATACACCCCACACACTCACACAATCCCAAACACCACATCATTGTTTGTGTATCAGACAATTCATTCTACAAACCACAGGGTGGGGAGGAGGGCAGGACGCAGGGTCCAAGATTACAAGAGTCAAAATTGACATAGTCAATTCTCTGACATAAGCCAAATAAACACAAAATCTTTGAATTCGGAGGAAAATTAGAAGTCTATCAAGTCCAGATTCCTACACAATATATGAAATCTCTTGATGACATTACCAACTTATGGTCATGGACCCTTTGTTTGAATCCCTCAAAACAGTAGGTAGATTTTTTTACCCTAAAGCTAATAAAACATCGGATTCAGGGACTTTAACCGCCAAGGGTCTCTTCTAAGCCCTGTGCTTAATTTTGTACCTATCATTTATATTTTTAACTTAAAGAGGACCTCCAAAATGTAAGAGCTTCCAGCCCCACAAACCTGAGATAGGGACAGTAATAGTATTCCAAAATGCTTCCTTACATTGACATTAAATCTGCCTTTCTACAAGTATGCTTAAAATGTCAGAAATGTGTTTTCGGGAATATAGTGATATTTCTGAGATTGAGTGTATTCACTGAGTATTTAAGAGGCTTGTCTGCACATTCTGCATTTAGATTTAAAAGCACTTGCTCTCCTTTGCCCGAGTATCGTCACCTAGGCTGATCCCTTTCCTAAAAGCTCTCACCGCCTTTTGCCTGATTACCTCCTACTTTGCTTTCAGATCTCAACTCATACCTCCTCAAGAATGCCCTCCCTGACGTCCCTGACCAGAACAAATCCTCCTATACATAGTGTCATCACACCATGCTTCTTTGTGGTACATATCAGTCCTCTGGATTTAGGTTAAACACAAATAAGAACTCTTTCAATAAGAACTGAAAAGAGAATGTGATTAGGAATTATATTTTAGCTTATTATAAAGTATATTTTCTGATCGTTATTTGC
>JAQIFY010003282.1:0-12678 GCA_028533085.1 Varecia variegata | reverse complement strand
ATAGTTGCACTCGAATGTTTATAGCAGCACAATTCACAATTGCTAAGATGTGGAAACAACCCAAATGTCCATCAATTCATGAATGGATTAGTAAAATGTGGTATCTGTATACCATGGAGTATTACTCAGCTATAAGAAATAACAATGATACGACATCTCTTTGGTTCTCCTGGGGAGAGTTGGAACCCATTGTATTAAGCTAAGTATCCCAAGAATGGAAAAATAAGCACCACATGTACTCACCAGAAAATTGGTTTCCCTGATCAACACCTGGGTGCACATTTGGGAATGACACCAATTGGGTATCGGACAGAGGTGGGGGAGGGGATGGGTGAATATCTACATGATGAGTGTGATGCGTGCTGTCTGGGGAATGGACACGCTTAAAGATTTGATTTGGGGGGATGGGGGTTGGGAAGAGGATGGGTGTATACCTACATGATGAGTGCGATGTGCACTGTCTGGGGAATGGACACTCTTGAAGCTCAGACTCGGGAGGTTGGGAAGGGCATGGGCAATATATTTAACCAGAACGGTTGTACCCCCATAATAAGCTATAATAAATAAATAAATAAATAAACAAACAAACAAACAATATATAAGAAACAACAATGAAATTAAAATGATGCTGTAGAAAATATCTATTTGGCACAAAAGGCATTAATGGAGGAATAGAGGAATAAAGACATAAGATTATATATATATATATATATACACACACATATAAAACAAATAGCAAAATGGCAGCTGTAAACCCTACCATATCATTAATTAAGTTGACTGTGAATGGATTAAACACTCCAATCTAAAGGAAGAGACTAATAGAATGGATTAAAAAACATGATTGAATTATATGCTGTCTACAAAAAAACCCCACTATAGATTGAAAGAAACCAACAAGTTTAAAGTTCAAAAGAGATATCCCTACAAACTGTAACCAAAAAAGAGCTGGAATGGCTATATTAATAACAGTCAAACTACAGTTTAAAACAAAAATTGTTAATAGAGACAACAAGGGACATTTTGTAATGACAAAATGGAATTCCGTCAGCAAGATAGAACAATTGTAAGCATATATGCCCCTAAAATAAGAGCTCTGAAATACATGAAGAAACACTGACATAATTAAAGGAAGAAATAAATAATTCAAAAGTAATAGTTGAAGTTGTCAATACTACATTTTTATTAATGGGTAGAACAAGCAGTCAGAACATCAAGTAGAGAATAAAAGGTTCAAACAACAAAATAAATCAATAAAACCTGACAGAAATCTATAGAATGCTCTACCCAAAAAATGCAGAATAACGTTCTTCTCAAATATGCATAGCACATCTTCCAGGATAGACTATATATTAGGCCATTAAACAAGGCTCAATATATTTAAAAGGATTTAAAGTATATACAGTATATTCTACAACCACAATGCAGTGAAATTAGAAATTGCTAGCAGAAGGAAATTTGGGAAATTTATATGTAGGTGGGTATTAAACAATATATGTGTCAAAACTGATTGGTAAAAGATGAAATCAAAAGGAAATCAGAAAATATTTTAAGAGTAAGGCAAACAGAAATACAACTTAGCAAAGCTTGTGAAATGAAGCCAAAGTAGTTTTTAAAGAAAAATTATAACTATAAATGTCTATATTTAAAAAGAAGAAATATCACAAATCAAAATTCTAACCTTCCATGTTAAGAAACTAGCAAAAAGATTAAACTTATACACAGCAGAAGGAAGGAAATAACAATTAAAATTGAAATAAGTAAAATACAAAATGAGAAAACAATGAAGAAAATGCAAATAAGAGAGTATATCATTACTGACCTTACAGAAATAAAAAAATATTATATGTAATGAATACTTTAGTCTGAATGTTTGTGTCCCCCCAAAATGTATATGCTGAAATTCTCACCCCCATGGTCATGATATTAGTGGGTGGAGCCATTTGGGAAGTGATTAGGTCATAAAAGTGGAACCCGATGAATGAGATTAGTGTCCTCATAAATTAGGCTTGAGAGACCTCATTTACCCCTTCCACTATGTAAGGATAGAGAAAGAGTTGGCACTATGAGCCAGTAAACAAGCCCTCACCAGACATCGAGTATATTGGCACTTTGATCTTGAACTTCCCAGTCTCCAGGATTGTGAGAAATATATTTTTGTTGTTAATAAGATACCCAGTCAATAGCATTTTATTATAGCATCCTAAATGGACAGAAAATTGGTACTGAGAAGTGAGAGTGCTGCCATAACAAATACCTAAAAATGTGAAAGTGGCTTTGGCACTGCATGTTGAGTAGAGACTTGTAGAGGTTTTTTTTTTTTAGTAGAGATAAACCATTTATTGAATAGTTTATTCACTGAATTCTTCACAGTAACGTGATCTCTTATCTTTTGACACTAACAGAATGTATCTTTTTATTATTTTTAATTGACACAAAATAATTGTACCTATTTGTGGGGTATAATGTGATGCTTTAACAAATATATACATTATATAATAATCAAATCAGGATAATTAGCATATCCATCACCTCAAATACTTATCATTTCTTTGTGGGGATGACCCTTAAAAATCCCCTTATATAGCTATTTTGAGATATATAATAACTCATTTTTGACTATAGTTATCCTATGCAATAGGACAACATAACTTTTTATTACTTTTTAATTGTAACTTTATAACTGTTGACCAACATCTCCCCATCCTCCTGTTCCCCCCTACCCTCCCCAATCTCTAATAACCTCAGTTTAATTAATTATTTCTATGAAAATAGCTTTTTCAGATTCCACATATGAGCAAGAATATGTAGTATTTGTCCTCTGTGTCCGGCTTATTTCACTTAATGTTTTCCAGGTTCATCTATGTTGTCATAAATAATAGAATTTCATTCTTCTTCATATTGAATACTATTCAATTGCACATATATACACCACATTTTCTTTATTCATTCATGTGTTGTAGGACACTTAGGTGGGTTCCATATCTTGGCTACTGTGAATAGCCCTGTGATAAACATGGAAGTACACAGAAAGCTCTTTGACATGCTGATTTCATTTTTGGGGGGTGGCTATGTACCCAGTAGTATGATTATTAAATTATACGGTAGTTGTATTAATACTTTAATTCTTTTTGAGGAACATCCATCGTGTTTTCTATAATGGCTATACTAATTTAAATTTCCACCAACAGTGTATAAGAGTTAAGTTTTCTCCACATTCTCACAAACATCTGTTATCTTTTGTCTTTTTGATGATAGTCATTCTAACTGGATTGGGGTGAAATCTCATATGGTTTTGATTTGCATTTCCCTGATGATTAGTGATGCTGAGCTTTTTTTTTTTTTTCAATGTACCTCCTGACCATTTCTATCCCTTCTTTTGAGAAATGTCTATTGAGGCCTGTTGATCATTTTTAAATCAGATTTTTTTTTTGTTATTGAGTTGTTTCAGTTCTTTATATATTCTGGATATTAACCGTATTTCATACGGAGAGTTTGGAAATATTTTCTTCCATTCTGTGTGTTGTCTCTTCACTCTGTTGATTATTCCCTTTGCTATGCAGAGCTTTTTAGTTTGATGTAATTGCATTTGTCTACTTTTGATTATATTGCCTTTACTTTTTAGGTCTTATCCCCCCCCCAAAAAAAAAAATCCCTGCCTAGTCTAATGTCATGAAGCATATCTCCTATGCTTTCTTCTAGTAGTTTAATAGTTTTGAGTCTTACATTTAAGTCTTCAATCCCTCCCTTTTTTTGAGGAGGAGGAGGAAGGAAAGAGAGTTTACTTTGCTGGCAAAGGAGGAAAAATGGCAGACTTTCTTGTATCAAAATCCTAAATTTCCTGCACATTCACAGAAATACAGAGCTTTTAAAGGATTGATTCTCAGCTTCAGGCAATTACTGTTCAACTACAGTTGATAAAACAATCCTGACCTCTGCCCAGGTCATTCTGGGCCATCTCCTGTTGCACAAATAAAGAACCCTGCCCCTCCCAACCACTGGCCTGAGGCAGGAATGCAGGCTTTAGAGACAGAAAATATTTTTGACATTTTTTCCAGGCCATTCCCTCTGTTACATATTCTCCACTCTGCGACGTAGTCATCAAGCTACTTCCTGCTGATTTGAGGCAATGTCTCAGATGGAAGGTTTATACTTATGTATATCATTACAAAGCTTTGACAGTATATTTACAACATCAGATTACCAGACAAAAAAATTTATAGGTAACAACTACAACAGTGAGGATTGACAAGGCAACATGGACTATCACCTTGTACACAATGTCTGATATAGGGATGGGCTAGAAAGAGACACAGGACCACTGAGTGCAGAGCTATTACCTGCACTCTGTAGGTGATATGAGATACTGGCTTCTGTAAATTAAGAAATCATACATAGGTCTAAACAAAGTTTAGGATGACAAATACAAATACAGATCACCAGAAGAGGCAATAGCCTGGGAAAATCCTCACTTAGGAGTTGTCTCTCCATCCTATAGACAGAACAAATAACCAAAGAAAAATTAGCAAAAAATTGTGAACATTTTCACTTTTTCCTTTCCTTAAATAGTTACTTTATACTGCCTAAAGGCTGGCCCCTCCACTGGTGGCTTGGGTCCTCTTCTTCCATGGGACACCTCTTTACTTTGGTATGATGAACCCAAGGTTTCATTTCTGACTTCAATGAGGTATGAGGTGTTAGAAGCACTTCATAGGGTGTCTTCTAATTCTTTGTTTCCAACTGAGGTGGAGACCTGAAAGAGGCAAACTCATACATAGTGTTTAGTACCTTAGTACATGACCCACTCATTTGGCATATTGCTTTACACTGATTTTGACTCATGGTTGTATTAACATACTTACCTCAGGGTGCTAGAAAAGGTCTCTCATAAACTACTTCTTAGGGGCTTAACTTAAGCCTGCTTCTGAGGGCTATACTTATTCAGAGGGGGACAAACAGCAATACCCTATTCTACTTTTCTGACTTGCTGGGTTATCTCTGATTCAAAAGCATGTCCATTATTGCTTTGTATGGAGGAAGGGAGTCTATGAACATCTAGACCTGTGGGATCATTTAGTCCACTGCATCACCAGGTTACCACATATGTGCACATGGGGGTTGATTGATTAGTTCCAATTTAATAGTGAGTACATGTGGTATTTGTTTTTCCATTCTTGCGATACTTTGCTTAGAAGAATGGTCTCTAGTTCCATCCAAGTTGTTACAAAAGGTATTAATTCACAACTTTTTATGGCTAAGTAGTATTCCACAGTATACATAGACCACATTTTATTAATCTACCCGTGTATTGATGGGCAATTGGGTTGAATCCACATCTTTGTGATTGTGAATTGTGCTATATTAAACATTCAAGTGTACATGACTTTTTGATAAAATGACTTCTTTTTCCTGTGGAGTGGGATTACTTGATCAAATGGTAGGTCTACTTTTAGTTCTTTGAGATAACTCTATACTATTTTCTTTGTGTAAGTGTTTCCTTCTCTCTGAATTCATGCCAACATCTATTGTTTTGGGGCTTTTTGATAAAAGCCATTTTCACAAGGGTTAGATGATATCTAACTGTGGTTGTGATTTGCATTTCCCTGATGATTAGAGATGTTGAGCATTTTTTAATATGTTTGTTGGCCATTAGTCTATCTTCTTTTGCAAAGGTTATGTTCATGTCTTTTGCCCACTTTTTTATGGGGTTGTTTCATATTTTCGTGCTGATTTGTTTGAGTTATTTGTACATTCTGGTTAGCCATTTATCACATGTATAGCATGCAAATATTTTCTTCCATTCTGTAGGTTGTCTAGTCACTGTATTGATTGTTTCCTTGGCTGTACAGAAGCCTTTTAGTTTAATCAAGTCCTATTTGTTAATTTTTGTTGTTGCTGTGATTGCCTTTGGGATGTTCAGCATAAATTCTGTGCCTAGCACGACATCTATAAGAGTTTTTCCAATAACTTCTTCTAGAATTCTTATAGTTTCATGCCTTAGGTTTAAGTCTGTTGTCTGTTATCCATCATGAATTAATTTTCGTGACTGGCGAGAGGTGTGAATCCTGTTTCAATCTTCTACATGTGACTATCCAACTTTCCCAGCACCATTAATTGAATAGGGATTCTTTTCCCCAGTGTATGTTTTTGTCTGCTTTGTCAAAGATTAGATGGCAATATAAGGATGGTTTTATGTCTGAGTTCTCCGTTCTGATCGATTTGTCTATGTCTCTGTTTTTATGCAGGTACCATGGTGTTTTGGTTAATATAGACTTGTAGTATAGCTTAAAGTCTGGTAAAGTGATGCCTCCTGATTTGTTCTTATTCCTTAAGGTTGTTTTAACTATTTGGGGTCTTTTCTTGGTCCATAGGAAGAGTGGAACTATTTTTCCTAAGTCTGCCAAAAAAAATGACATATATATTTTAATGGGGATTGCATTGACTCTGTAGATGACTTTGTGTAATATAAACATTTTACAATGTTCTGTTTATGCATAAGCATGACATGTTTTTCCATCCTCTGTAATTTCCTTCCCCAGTGTTTCATAGTTCTCCCTGTAGTGGTCTTTCACCTCCTTAAATATATTCCTAAGTATTTTATTTTCTTTATTGCTATTGTGAAAGTTACTGAGTCCTTGATTTGATTCTCAGCTTGACTGTTGTTGGCATATATGAATGCTACTGTTTTGTGTACATTGATTTTGTAATATGAGACTTTACTGAATTTATTTATCAATTCCAGAAGTCTCTTGGCAGAATCTTTGCGGTTTTTGGATATAACATCATATCGTCAGCAAAGAGCAATAATTTGACCTCTTCTTTCTCCATTTGGATATCCTCGATTTCCCTCTCTGTATGATTGCTATGGCTAGGACTTTCAGCACTCTGTTGAATAGAAGTGGTAACAGTGGGCAACCTTGTCTGGCTCCAGTTCTAAGCAGGAATGCTTTCAAGTTTTCTCTGTTCAGTATGATTTTGGCTATGGGTTTGTCATATATGGCTTTTATAATTTTCAGCTAACTCCCATCTATGCCTATTTTGTTAAGTGTTCTTATCATAAAAGTGTGCTAGATTTTGTCAAGTGCTTTTTCTGCATCTATTGAGAGAATCATATGGTCTTTGTTTTTGCTTCTATTTATGTGGTGAATTACACTTACAGATTTGTGTATGTTGAACCATCCTTGTATCTCTGGTATGAAGCCTACTTGGTCGTGGTGTACTATTTTTTGATGTGCAGCTGATTTCGGCTTGCTAGGATTTTATTGAGATTTTTTTGCATCTATATTCATAAGGGATATTCGTCTGTAGTTTTATGTTTTTCTTGTGTTATTTCCTGGCTTTGTTATCAAGGTGATATTGCCTTCATAGAACAAGTAAGGGAGGGTACGTTCCTTCTTTATGTTATGAAATAATTTCTGCAGTACAGGAACTAGTTCTTCTTTTAAGGTGGGGTAAAATTCAGGTGTGAAATCATCTGGTCTGGTACTCTTTTTTGTTGGAAAATTTTTCATTGCTGCTTTAATTTGATACTTGATATTGTTCTGTTCAGGAATTCTATTTTTTCTTGATTGAGCCTAGGGAGGCTGTATGTTTCCATGAATTTGTCAATTTCCCCCACATTTTCAAGTTTATATGCATAGAGATTTTTAAAGTATTCAGAGATGATAATTTGTATTTCTGTGGCATCAGTTACGATTTTTCCTTTTTCATTTCTGATTGAGCTTATTAGAGACCCTTCCTTTCTGCTTCTAGGGAGTGGCCTGTATTTTTTTTTTTTATCTTTTCAAAGAGCCAACTTTTTGTTTCATTAATCTTCTGTATAATTATTTTGTTACTCACTTCATTTATCTCTGCTCTGATTTTGGTTATTTCCTTTTGCTGGGTTTTATATTGGTTTGTTCTTCCTTTTCCAGTTCCTTGCAATGATTGATTAGATTGTTGATTTGTGATCTTTCTGTCTTTTGGATCTAGGCATTTAGGGCTATGATTATCATTTAGTTTGAGCAATCCTTTGAATTCCATATTAATTTCCTCCTTGACTCAGCTATCATTTAGCAGTAGGTTGTTCAGTTTCCATGACTTTGTGTTGAGATGAGTGTTTGTGTTGCAGTTGATTTCTAATTTTATTCCACTGCGGTCTGAGAAGATATATGGTATAATTTCTATATTTTAAAATTTGTTGAGACATGTTTTGTGGCTTAGGATGTGATCAATCTTAGAGAATGTTCCATGAGCTGATGAGAAGAAATGTATATTCCGTGGCTTTTGTGTAGAATGTTCTATAAATGTCTGTTAGGCTCATTTGTCCTAGAATTCTGTTGGAGCCCATTGTTCCTTTGTTTATTTTCTGTTTGGAGGGTCTGTCCTTTTCTGTCACTGGGGTGTTGAATTCCCCAGCTATTTCAGTGTTGCTATTTATCATTTTGTTCAGATCAAGTAGGATTTGCTTTATGAAACTCAGTCCACCTGTGTTAGGTGCATAAATATTTAGAATTGTTATGTCTTCTTATTGAACTATTCTTTTTACCATTATATAATGACCATCTTTGTTTTCCTTTACTTTTGTTGATTTGAAGTCTATGTTACCTGATATGAGAATGGCTACAGGGGCTTTCTTTTGGCTTCCATTTGTATGGAATATTGTTTTCTATCCTTTCACTTTGAGTCTATATGAGTCCTTGTAGGTGATATTTGTTTCTTGGAGACAGCAGATACTTGGTTTGCATATTTTTTATCCATTCAGCTAGCCTAGGTCTCTTGAGTGGGGAGTTGAAGCCATTTACATTTATTGATAGAATTGATAAGTGGGATAGATTTCTATTTGTTCTGTTGAGTAGAACTTTATTGCTCTGTTTTACCTCTTGAGTCATTGTGGCATCTGGGCTCTGACATTTATCTTTTGGGTGATTTTACACTGGTGGGTGTTTATTTTGTTCATCTGTGTATAATGAATTTCTGAGTACTTCTTGCAAGGCAGGTCTGGTCTTGACAAATTTCCTCAGTATTTGCTTGTCTGAGAAGGTCTTCATTTCTCTTACTTTTGCAGGATACAAAATTCTAGGCTGACCATTATTCTGTTTCAGAAGACTGAGAATGAGGCCCCAGTCCCTTCTGGCTTACAAGACCCTTATAAGGTCTCAGTTATGAAGTCTGCAGTTAGTCTGATAGGTTTTCCTTTGAACATTACCTGATGTTTTCACCTTACAGCTTGTAGGAGTTTCTCCTCCATGTTAACTTTGGCTAGTCTAATGACTATGTGTCATGGTGATTGCCTCTTTGCAATGGATCTCCCATGTGTTCATTGAGCTTCTTGTACCTGGATATCTACCCTTTCAGTGGACTCCGGACCACTCTGGATTCAGTCTATGCTGCCATGTCCTCTCTTCTCTCTCTCCTTCTTTCCCAGTTTTGCAGCCCTTCTCAGTGGGGTCCCTGGATGCCTCTGCTGTCTCTCCCTGTGATCCACATCTGAGCTGAAAATGTTCTCTGCTCTCCTCAGTCCAACCTTCTAACCTTCAGCTGGGCAGTCTGACAAGCCATGTGTCTAGTTGGCCCTCTTCTGATATACAGATTTTAAAATGTTTATATTAAACTATTTTGTTCTATACAATAACAACTTTGTAATTTTTTTCAATTTTAAGGGGATTTAAAAGATTAAATAAAATTTAAATTTAAAAATTTTTAAATATGGAAAATACTGCTTTCAAAGTTCTTCAGTAGCTTGAGAAATTGCTTGCTGAAATAAATTATTTTGCATATACCTTCTTAAGGCAGAGGACAGTCATTGCCCTGTACCCCATTTACAGAATTTCAGTTTATTATCCCAGAAACTCTGCATTCACCACACCTAGCAGTCTGCACTGCTTCTATGCTATTTCCTTTAGATTCTTACTTTGACAATTTTTAATGGGTGACTCATCTAGAAGCAATTATTTGCATAAATGAGAACCACATTTCTCACTTTTGCTGGCAATGAGTTCCCAGATGAACTGTCTTTTATTTTTTAAAATTCAGGTTAGTTACCACTTTTTAGGAGGCCTTAGAAATTAGAAAAGCAAACAGGCTCTCTAGCCAAAAACTTAGTCTCCCTGCCAGGCCAGGTTCATAGATTGCACAACTTGCCCTCACCCTGCACAGATGGACCCACAGCTGCTAAGGCGTTGCCCTTTCAGAAGCATACAGGTCACAGTTGTTTTCATGGCCATTAAGTTTTTCTCAGATATTTACCTTAAGTTTCTTTGTGCATTTGTTAACTCATTATTTTAAATGGCCTATCTCTGTAACAGGCTAAGTGATAATCCTGAGCCTTTGCAATATACTATATAGTGAAGTGCTATCCCAGCTGTTATCACCCTGGAGCTTAACAAAATCCCTGCAAATCAGGCAGAGGTATGATTTGTCTTACTCTACAGATGAGAGGGAGAAAGTGTAAAAAAAATTGCTCTTTTGCTGAGTGCCTACCATGTGCCAGGCTATTTACCAGGTGTTTTACATCAAAATCTCATTTAGTTGTTTAGTGCAGTCCAGTGGTGTAGGTACTGTTACTATCCTATATTTAACAGATGAGAAAACAGGCTCAGAGTGGTTGAGTAACTTGTCCAAAAGAACAAAATCCAGCCATTTGCAATAAAATGGATGGAACTGGAGAACATTATGTGAAGTGAAATAAGCCAATCACAGAAAGGCAAACCTCACATGTTCTCATTTACATGTGGAAGCTAAATTAATAAAAACAATTGTTCTTATGGAGACAGAGAGTAGAATGACGGTTACCAGAGGCTGGGAAGGGTAGTGGGGAGAGGGGGAATAAAGTGGGGATGGTTAATGGGTGCAAAAAAATATAGTTAGATAGAATGAACATTATTTGATAGCACAACAAACTGACTGTAATCAACAAGTTAGGGTATACCTTAAAATATCTAAAAGAGTGGAATTGGAATGTTCTTAACATAAAGAAGTGTTAAATGCCTGAGGTAATAGAGACCCCAACTACCCTGATTTGATTAATTCACATTATATGCCTGTATAAAAACAGCCCATGTACCCTATAAAGATATACAACTATTATGTATCCATAATAATTATGCTGCTCACACAGTAGTAATATTCCTCAGGGATTGGGCGGTTGGGGTGGGTAAACTCACAACTAATGGACGCAGTGAGCATTGTAGGGGGGAAAAGGCACGCCTCAAATCATGGTTTTGGTGTGGCAAAGTCATAACATGTAACCAAAATGTTTGTACCCACATAATATCCTGAAATAAATAAATTAAACAAAATTTAAAAAATAATGTCATGCAAAGTTACACAGCAAGTAAGTTGCAGTACCAGGAGTTGGACATAGAACTTTGACTGCTCTTTTGATTTAGAGTGCATATCCTATAAATATACCCTCCCTGGATAATCCATAAGAGGTTTCTTTGATGTAAGTATTTAATCCTAAATTACTTCCCCCAAGATGTTCCAAACCACATTTTTCCTCAGTCAAATCAGCATGCACTCAGCAAACGCATTAGCTAGAGGAAAATTTTATCAGGTAAACACACTAGGTTTGGGGTGAAAATAGGAGGTGGGGGAATTCTGTCTATATTCCAATGCCTTACAGAAATGAGCAATATTTATAAAATGAGGCCCAATCCAGTTTCTGTTTTTTTAATAATTTCAATTAACCTTTTTTTCAACCTCCGTTCAGGTTTCAGTAAGTTTGAGATGCCAATTTTCCCAACCAGTCTTGTTCCCATTTTCTAGCAATAGAGTTTGTGCTTGGATGTCAGTAGCTGCAGGTTCCCCTAAGAATTTCCCAGTGTCATACATGGGAGTCTGAAACTAGGGAGCCACACTATCAGTCTTGCTTTGTCCTTGTCCATACACATGAAATCTCCTCCCACCTGTATCCTACGGCCCAGCTTAGATCACCACATGCCAAACTGGGACACCTAGTAGGGCTTTAATCTTGCTTTTGTCCACCAAACTTAAATTTCATCTTTAATCTCCACAGAGGTAATGTGTAGTAGTAGAGAAATGACAGGCAATGACATGAAAGGAAATATGAATGAACTGAGAGTGATATAATGCTAATGGAGGAGAGAAACAATATTGTAAATATATCCTTTCTCTGTCCAAAAATCTGTAAGTTCAATGCTATGCCAACCAAAATCTCAGTAAGAATTTTTTCATGGAACTACTTTTAAATTCTTATGTTAGATTGAATTTACAATTAGAGTAAATATATGGTAGCCAATTCATGCTTGAAAAGAAAGGTTCATGGAGTAGAAACTGTTCTATGAGATATTATGGCATATGATAGAACTATAAAAAGTAAAACAGCATGGTACTGCTTAAAGACTAAACAAATAGATTACTACAACTAAAGAGTTCAGAAACAGATTATATAATGAGCATATAAATAATTAGTATATATAATTAGTATATGATTATACACATAACATACAATTAACATATAATTAGAATATTATATATGTGAATATATAGCTAGATTGTTGTAAAAATAGGATTTAAAAGCAGTAGTGAAGGTATGGATTATTCAATTGTTCAATTGTTGGGACAATTGGCTGTTTATTTGGGAAAATCTAAAGTTAAAGCCATACCTCACAGAGTTCAAAAAAAATCCTTTGGAATAAAGTCCTCAAAATAAAAATTAAGATTATAAAAACATTA